>JABFFE010000079.1:0-73242 GCA_013623625.1 Fusarium setosum | reverse complement strand
ATAAAAATAAGTCAAAAACTTAGTTCTAATATATCACAAAAGGTTATTTACCTCTTAGAGGCTATAAAGACTACCTATAGTTCCTCCCCATAAGACTTCCTCTTCTACCTTTAACCATCACGAAAATACCATCCCGCCACACTATCATTAGCGAAGCCGCGAAGAAGAAGAAAGCCGCTAACGCATATACGCAATATCTACTCATTTACGCCAATATCATCAACGCGCTATAGATAAACTATCACAAGGCCCTTAATAAACTACCCCAAGTAAACCTTAACTTAAAAGATTAACCCGTATACTTTAAGCATAACGCCGATTACGCATATCTCGCTTTACTTAGCTATAAGGCATTAATAGCTATATCTCCTCCCCCTCTAGCTAAAATTAAATAATTTACCTAGGGGTAAATATATAAGCTTAAAAAGCTACTTAATAAAGATAATAAGGACGATAGATTTACTAAGCTCAAAGGTAATATAGATTAGATAATAGAGCTTTAGAAGTTAGTAACCGAATTGCGGCGGTGACTAAGAATAAGGGGAGGAAACCAGCTATAGAGGATAAGTCATTAGCGGAAGCTTTCAGCAGATTCGAGATACGGTCATATTACTAGGACAAAGGTTAATCTAGTGCAGAAGGTTTCGGTAGATCGAGAAGTCAAAGCAGTTAGGGGGCCGAATGTTATTGACACGTTGATATGAACACAATGGCCACGCAACACAACAGCCGTGGCTGATATCATGTTTCTCTCAGCCAAGGTATTATGTGTCTAACATCATTTCGTCTGGGGCATTTCTACAGTCTGAGGCGCCTCGCTACCTTACAGGTATTTCTATCACTCTGACTTATTTCTCGATTAATATCAATCATTATGATATTTTGTACCTGCTTTACAGGGTTAAAAACAGGAAGAGAGACAGATACGTAGAGGAACAAGGTGACATGGAGAACAGTCTTCTTTGTTGTGAAGGCAGGCTGCCCTTGATGGAGGGCGAGCAATTCAAATAGCATGGCAGAATGCTCTTCGTAGTTCGGTGGGGGAGCCAGATTCAGTAATCGCTCTGGATAGGTCCATGGCCTGCATGAAAGATGCGGGTGCGATAAAACGTCGACAATCTTCAGTCGGTAGCCGATACGTCCTTGGCTTGGACGCTCTCACGCTACTCGCCAACCGCGTTGGCGAACTGGCAAATCGTTTGTCACCTCAGCCACGCAAGTGCGTAACCTCGCCCAATCAGCTTCAATGATGAATGAGTGCCTGGAACAGCCCCGCATAGGCGGCAGGGCTGAGGCGTAATTACGGCCTTAAAAACGGGGCTCGCGGTGCTTCTTATTGGTTCGGATACATCCGTTGGTGTCTAGTCCGGCCATCTCTCGGTCCCGGGGCCAGGCTCGGGCTACGGTCGCCAAGCCACGGAGCCGAAGATACCTTCGAGATGTTCGTGTCAGAAAATCTGGCACAAGCAATCTTCTTTCTCGAGCCCGAAACTGTCAGCTCGCGAGAATGCGGACAATTTCAGAATGTCCGAGATGGCGAGATCGAGGCTTGATAAATACTTGAGCTTCCTCCCAGACGATGCTATCAAGTTGTAACATCTCCAAACTCATCACTGCAACATCAAGTTCACTTTTTGCTTCACGTTCCTCAGTAACAAATTCTTTGATCTCTCTCATCAACAACAATGGCAGTCAACACACAGAACAAGGTCATCATTGTTGGCGGAGGATTGGGAGGCCTCGCCCTCGCTCAAGGACTCAAAAACGCAAACCCTCCTGTTCCATTTCATGTATTTGAGCGCGACTCGTCGGCAAACTTCCGTTCTCAGGGTTACCGTATCCGCATTTTCCCCAACGGTGCGGGAGGACTTCAGAAGCTTCTGCCGGATCACCTTTGGAAGGCGTTTGAAGATACCTGTGGAGAAGTCAAACCAGGCCTCTATCGCCTCGATGCTTTGACCAGCCAGCAACCACCGTTGGCACCATCTTCTTCCGGTAAAAAGTCTGGCCCGCCACCACTGCCACAGGGGACGTCCTACAACGCGGACCGGGCCGTTCTTCGAAACTTGCTCTTGGACGGGCTGGAAGACTACATCAGCTTCGAGAAAAGATTCGAGAGTTACCGTATCAAGCCTGATGGAGGTGTTGAAGTGACCTTCACCGACGGCACCAAGGAGACTGGTGCTATTCTGATTGGCGCCGATGGCACACGGTCCTCTATCCGTCGACAGCTTATGCCCAACTTCACTGTATTGGATACTGAAGGCCGGGCAATTTTTGGAAAGACATTTTCTACGCCTGAAGTCCAAGCCTCGGTGCCTGCTGAGTTGCTCGGAGGAATGGGCGTCGTTGCAGACGACGACAAATCCAAGCCGAATCTCTTCTGCGACGTCATGAAATTCTCTCAGGGCTTGGAACCAAAAACAAAGGCTGCGTACAAGGTGCCAGATGATTACATCTACTGGGTACTCTGTGTCAACCAAGGCCTTGCGTCAATCATAGATGACAGCTTTCAGAAGCTTGATAACGCACAGTCTTCTGAGAAAGCGCTCGAGATGACGGAAGCCTGGGACTCGGACGTTCGATCCTTGCTGAAGAATCAGCATGTACCTTCATCATCGACGCTGGCATTCTATACATGCGAGCCGCAGACGTTTAGACGCGAGTGGGATGCACTTGGCGAGAACCCTGCGGCTGCAGCAGTGACATTGCTTGGGGATGCAGCACACCCCATGTCACCCATTGGAGGTGTGGGTGCCAATTCTGCCTTCCAAGAAGCGGCAGATCTACGAATTGCTCTGAGTCGTATCTACAGCGCTTCGGGGGATGTTGCGGCCGCGGACGCCCTGAGAGAGTATGGAAAGTTGCTGGTAGACCGTGGTGAGCAAACCATCGAGCGCAGTGCCGGAGGTGCGGGCCACATGTTTCAGATGAAGCCATTGTCCGAACTGAGGGAGGTATCTTTCTAGGAGGGGGATTTTCCTAGAGGATTGTGCTTGAAGTTCGACTTTCAACTCTTGTATGTGAAATTTTAGAAGAAGACTAGTTTGAGAGAAGAGAAACATTTGCAGAGAAGTTTCAGCCTCTATGATCTGAGATGTCAAGACGGAGCGAGCATGAACTGACTTGAGTGATATTGGGCCTGTCACTCTTATAACTGATTGCATAAAGTCTCGCTTCGTGTTCTTCGAAGTTGAGGCTCCGCCACAATTCCTTCCGAGACTGTGTTCTTGGCAGGCAAGATAGACATCCCTTAAGGTTTAATCCGGATACTGGCTAAAGATTCTTTGCCCATACGCCTATTTAATATAACATCACTGGGCAAAAGTCCGAGTAGGAAGGAATATTGCTTGTGGGTTCGTATTATCCCAGGATTCAATCGGGCGAGAGGTTGCGTTTTCCGCCATGTAACAGGGGGTCTCATTGGTCCGTTCGGATTTGTAGGTGGGAACTCAATCCTCAACTGAGGCTGAGTAAGTCCCTGCAACGGCCCTACATACGGTAGGATTATGTTATTAATTACCACGGAGGTGGAATGATGACTGGCTCGGCGCCGGCTGGCAAAGAGGTAACCATGTATATAAGCTTAGAGATCTTTCCAACACCAGCACAATCATCTTTACTTTCCCCTCAACCACTCAGCTCGTCTTGCGGCAAGTCGCATTACCTCTTCTTAAAGTAATCCAACATTCAAAATGCATTTCTCACTCGCGACCGCAACTGTTGCCTTCCTCACGGCCGTCATGCCAGCAGCAGCATGGGAAGGTAAGTGTTCTTTACGCCCAATTATTCCAGCATAACTGACACTATTCCCTTTTTAGTGGTTCTCTACCCCGAGAAAGACTGCAACGGGGAAGAATACCAGTCTATCGAGGGCTTCAACTTTGAAGATGGTGAATGCTTGACATTTGGTCGCGACTTGCCCGGTACGACTTGCACCCATTACATCAATGGCGGCCGAGAAAACAAGGGATGCTTTGGGTTGTTCAAAGCCCAGTCCATCTTTACACATGACAACACCTACTGCCAACTCTTCCCATACGAAGACTGCGGCGAGGACAGCGAGGCTATACCGGTCTCGGACTTTTGTCTCGACAACGATCAGCTATATCTGCACGACGACAGCCGACCTAACCCGGGATACTTCGGCTCAATTAAATGTGTAAGGAAACGAGTTTGACATTTATTACAAGATACGTAAAGCTAATACAATTAATTAATAGCACGAACTCAAGCCTAAGCCTCCTGTTCCGTCATCGTCCACGACGGAGGTACCGACCGAGACAGGTTCATAATCTTGAACGGGGACTGTATTTGAGGGAGATTGAGAAGGGACTCACGAAGCATAAATGGTTGAGACTCTGATGAGCTAGCGACCCAATCTAGTGTAAATCATGTGTGACTTGGTAAACATCAATGGACCAGGCCCTAAAGTATCTAAGTTGAACGCCAAGGTTGTCTTCAGTGGAAAATAAACGCCAACTACGGGCATTCATGGCGAAGCCTACATGAAACTTGCTACAGGAACTTTTAGAATTGGGGATTGAGATATAATTACTAGAATCAAGCTATGATAATACTCTCACTAAAAGTCCATGAACTGATTCCCACGTCTATACTACTCCAGAGGAAAGGGCCGCTCTCAATCTGTTCCCGTTGATACATCATTCAAATCTCTAACACCCACGGACGTACAGCTCAGAGATGTCTAGCATCTCCTGCGATATTTGAAAGTGAAGCTCCCGCCCTGGGTTCTTGACATAGCCAACACATCGATATGTTCCACGCACAGCAGCAACAAGAACATCCCCCAGTAGTCCCTGCCACTCTTGACGAAACTGCGCATAGTCGCTCTCGGCTAGCGTCGGCGGACCGTTGAAGTGATCCACGATTTGCCGTTGTTGAGCAGCGGATAGCGTCAAGTGGACTCCTTGAGTATCAAAGAGATTGTCCACGCCACTCTCTGTCTCTCGTTCTCGCATATAGGCGAGTGCTGCCAAAGCTTTCAGCACTTGGTCACTAGCGGGTGTAGACTTGAATGCCGGTGCCCAAATGTCTTCCAGCATGTCGATGACACGGTCAATGGATCGCCAAAAGAGGCCGCCCCGGTAGTCCTTGTACTGATCCGAGTCCACGTATAGAGGGAGGAAAGAGGTTCTATTATCCCAATCGTTCTCAAGACCGATGGAGGCAATCCAACCACCACGGCTGCGGTCAGCGGTGCTGAAGATAGAGCGCTGCCACGGGTCGTGTACGAGAGGCGGCCCGCCGTCAAGGATCCGTCGCAGGTGTTCCTTTGAGAGTGTTCGCTGCAGAGTGCCCCGGAAGTGAAGCACAACAATGTTTGGCTTGTCCGCCCGCTTGATGACTTGCTGGTTGATGGAAATACCCGCAACCTCGATGTCCCTAGCATCAGTACGCTGTCTCTTGAGGTCGCAGTCGCTCTTGGCTGCCATGAGGATAAAGGCCCGGACGACGTCAGCGTCGACATGAAGAAATTCATTAGACAGACTCAGAAACTTGGGCTTTTCGTCGTATTCTGGGGTGCCCGACGCCCAATGATTGAGAACACTGGTGAGGGTGCGGTCCCAGCATGTCTTGCCGTTCACGTGGGGTTGACCGTGACATTGTGGTGATGTGCAAATGTGAAGAGGACCATTTGCCAAGTCTTGCCAAAAGTATTTTGCACAGGTGCCCTCCGATGGGCGCAGGGTTGTCCGACCCTGACGCGTCATTGAGGCGAGCATGTTCCAGCCGCGATCCGTGAGGACCAGCGCAGCCGCCGCCGGAACCAAGGCGATAATCGCCGGGTATGCAGATATGGATGCAAGGACTTGATCGCTAGGCATTTTGCTGGGTTACGTTTTTACCTGGAAACGAAAGAAAAGCCTACCGGTAAGGGCCAACCAACAGTGACGGAGGAGAGGAGGGTTGAAAACAAGTGAGGCGAAGAAACGGGCTTGCGACGATGGCGAACGCCACACCGTTTGAGGCAGCCAGAAATCTGCCTCGTTGGCGCGGGGTTTATCTTTGCAGTCAGCCTCACTTCGTCCTCGTGTTTTGGGGGAGGTCCCGTCATTTTCACCATCACCATCACCGTCACTGTCGCCGACACCAAGATGCCGCTTGAACTTGAAGACGAGCTCCTTGAAGCCGTCACTGCGAATAATACCTCTCAAGTTGCCACACTCTTAAACGCCGGCGCTGATGCCAATGCCGGCTTACTTCGAGGCAACGGAACAGCCCTCTCGATCGCCGTCCGCGACGGTAGAGAAGACATTGTCGATTTGCTTGTGCAGCATGGCAGTAGTTGCTGTATGGTTGAGAAGATTGCCGACTCACCGGGCACAATAACGCCGCCCGACGAACCTTCTGCCGACGTCAACAGGCTAGGATTAGTGCTCCGGGAAATAGGGCTACCCTTTGCTTGCATCTCATTGACTCGGTTCCTCGTGCGACGCTTCGGATGGGAGAACTCACATCTTCCCCATCGCTACCGTTATGCAATGGTTCTCTTCAGCCACTATTGTTGGTGGGCCTTATTCTCCAGACGCGAAGCCGCTCGACTTTCCCCAGCCGAAGGATGGCGTCAATACCGAGACTGGCAGTTCTATTTCGGCACCATGATCCTTATGGCGGGCCCTCACAAGTTGCAGAATGCAATCACGGGCAGACTCTCCGGCGACTACCGTGCTGCAGCTAGAGTGGGCATTCGATTTCCTGGTCTTCTCCAAGATATAGCCTTTTCTCTGCCTATTTATGCCGGGATCGGAGTTTTGGTCAACGGTATCCGTCAAATTGGCTTCCGAACCGGACTTATTAGCCCTCCGCCACCTGTCAAACCAGCCTTGATCGCCAGTTACAGGCATGAAAACTGGCTGCCACCCGGAAAGTTGGTGCTGAATGCTGTACTGGAGTCCTCTTCAGTCACGCCCGACATTGTCCTCAAACTCTTACAGGCCAACATGCTTGCTGCAAAACCATACGACCACTCGACCGTAGCCGAGGATCTATGCAATCTCGCTATCGACAAGTGCTGGAAGGACGTCTTGGCATACCTTGTCCAAGAGGGTTTCATCCTGGATGCTCCACAATCCGACTTCTCATCTGACAACACCACATGGTCTCCCATGTCGGAGGCACTTACGTATGCATTCCCCTCAGATGAAGCCGTCCAGTTTGCACCAGAGGTTTATCAGGGATGCCCAGTCCGGGAGGATACCAGGAGGCCAAGATGGCATATATCACACCCGATGCCAGCCTTTCACCGCTTGGTAGAGTCCAAAGCTTTTCAGCTCCTCGCCTGTTCTGGTCGTGTTGAACATGATGCGACTTGTGCGGAGTTGATGACCACTCTGGTGAATGCTGGGGCTGATCCCTCGGCTGTCTATCATGGACAAGACGTAACGGCTCGCCTAGTTGTCCCGAAAAACGAGCCCTATTCTACAAGGATTCTCAAAGACTTTCTCGATATCCTAGCCATAGCATCTTTGCGAAGGCCGCAGCTAAAAAGATCGGCAATCCATTCAGCTGTCAACAGTATTTGGCCTAACATGGAGCATATTCAACTCCTTCTCCACCATGGCTATTCCGCTAGCGCGGAGGACAGTGAGGGACGAACTCCTCTCCATGTCGCCGCGTACATGAACCTAAAGACCGATGCCATACAGCTCCTTCTCGAATACGGTGCTGATCCGAATGATGGCGGCAGTAAGGGCTCTCGTCCACTCGTACGAGCTTTGGATGACAAGAGTTTGGACAAGTTCCTATTCCTACTCTATCATGGAGCTGATGCCGGACTGAAAGAGGGCGATAAAAGCATCTTGACCATAATCCTCGAGCTCTCCGATACTGTCGCCGTCCTCAAGTATAACCTCGTCGGGGCTCTTAAAGATTTCGGGAGTCTTGACGTGTATGATCCTACGACGAGGACATGTCCTGCCATTCGAGCCGGCGTTTTACAGAGTGTTTACCAGGTTCACAAAGTCAAGACCCTCGATATTCTTGTTGAAGCTATCCCGGAGGAACTTTTGCAGGCCCAGCTAGATGACGCACTCGAGTTTTGCTGTAGGCCACCAGACCCCAACATACTTGGGCGGACCAGCACATCTGCCCTGTTCTACCTCCTTGGCAAGGGCGCAGATCCCAGAGTAGTGAGCCAGGGTTCTGACAGTTTCTTACACGTCATCTGCGCTGCGGATCGCGGTAACGACCACCAGCAGCGCGAGGAGCTCTCGAAACTTCTGAACAGAGGTCTGCTCGACATCAATGCCCCCGGAAACAACGGAACACGACCTCTACACGTAGCAATTGAAAAGTCTCGAAGGGACTTTGCGATCCCGCTCTTAGAAAATGGAGCTACTGCCGACATTGCAGACGACGATGGTCGAACACCGATACAAGTTCTCTGTTCCCAGGATTCCCCGGAGCACGACATATCTTACTCATCTAATGAGCTTGACGATATCCTTCGTGATACTTATTATGAAGGTAGACGGGGAGAGGCCGCCTCTGGGTTTGTTTCCCGCAGAGCGAGATTCCACATCAAAGACAGTCTCGCACAGGAAGAGATGCTTCAATCACTGCTGTACTACGGCGCAGATCCACTCAAGGCGGACAGCCGAGGCCGCAACTCTCTTATGTTAGCATGTGAGAAGGGAAACACTGTGCTAGCAGCCGGGATTCTTTACTGGCTCTGCCGACTGGGGAGTTCATCCCCGACTCTTCTTGAGAAAGCGCTGGAAGCGAAGGATAATGACGGCAACTCTTGCTTTCATATCGCGGCAGTTAGAGGCAAATTACAAACCTTCAAAGTCTTGCTTGGCTATGAGTTTCTTAGCCAGCCAGCTGTGAATCAGTGGCGACTCCAGGCTGTGATGGATGAGGACAGCCGGGATGGTCAGCCACCGAGTGAAGAAGATGAGATGCGCCGCGAAGAAGAACACTTTGCCCAAACTGAGTCCTTGCCATCTTTTCTCCGGGATAGTACGGTGGTCTTCACTGAGCCAGATAGGGTCAAGTTCTCCATCGGTGGCGAGTGGAGGAGGGATGGAAGCAACATCCGGTTGCCAAATGTCCAAGTCGACAAGTGGGATATTACAAGATCAACGATATCTGAAGATAGTCTACTTTTGGCAGCTGAGAAGAACTCGCAAGGCAAGACGCCTCTACACTGTGCTGCAGAAGGTGGTCACTTGAATCTTGTCGAGTTCTTGTTGGAAACCACAGACCCGCCTATCACGGCGACAGATGACCAGGGCAAGACGGCGGCTGATTACGCGTCTGAGAACAATCATTTTGATATTTTCTCGATCTTGGAAAGTTTTGAAGAAGAGATCCGGATTGATTGATGACGATTTGCTTTCCTAGTTTTTGCCTGTCATGTACAGTCTTGCACATACTTCCCATCTTAATGTACACCTATGCGAAGCAGGTCTTCTTATTCCTTACCTAGCAAACATCTAGTTGTCAAATTTGTAGTACTTTAAACTTTTGACCATAGCATACCTATCTATTTGGGTGGATGGCAATTATGAAGCTGTGCTGAACAAGCCCGCCAGGTCACCCTTCTCGAACCAATAACGATCCCTCTTCCAGGCATGTACGATAATATCTCTCCCAACACAAGCCACTTCTTCAACCTGCTTAGGCGTTCCCCATCCCGGGAACGTGGTAGTGGTGCAGAGCAGGTGCGCACCCGCTTGGATGGCAGTGCGGAAGGCGAAATCTTGGCTGACGTTGCCGTATGCAGTGATCAACCCCTCCATCATCCACAGCCCCGCGGTGTTGGACTTGTACAGCCACAGAGCGTACATCTCGGCGATCATCTGTCCCAAGTCGACGCTCGGTAGGCCCAGTTGAGTGCATTCCCAATCGACGACGAACATGGGTATATCGATGCCTTCCTGGATTGGTTCATTGGGCAAAATGATACTGACAGAAAAGGTGAGCCCTCTCAGTTCGTTCAATGGCTCATGGGCTTTGCCTAGTGGACTTACTTTCCAGTCCAAAAATCACCGTGAATGATCTGGTGCTTGCTCTCGTCATGTCGCTCGGCAGCCGCCATTTGTTCCACTCGCTCAAGAATGTCTTTCACGTCGTCCAAAATGTCCGGAAAGTCCTTGATGCGGTCGTAGAGCCATGCGAAATTGACCATGTGCTTGACATCCTGGGCGAATGTGTTCTCTGCCACGATGCGTCGTTGATCATCCTGCCGTGCGCTCCATTCCACGAAATCTTTAAGCCATCTTCCCAATGCCTTGCCGAGCTCATGGCACTGGGGCTGGAGACATTGAGGAGTGGGTGCGATGTAATGCCGCAATACGTATTCTTTCAAGTTGATGCCATTTGGAAGGTACTCGTATATCTGATTCGTCTTCTGTTGATCAAAGTGAAACAACTTTGGCGTCCGGACGATGAAGCTGTGAGCACCTGTCGAATCCGCGCTGCCAAAAGAGGAACAACCAGACAAACTCCTCAGGCTCTCCACTTCTATTCTCTATAGAGGATCAGTTTCAACCAGACGCAGCAGGAAGAAAGAAAAGGATTGTGATTCTCGAGAGTCCTACACAACGAAGCAGAGTCAGTGGAAATTCAGGCTTCGTAGCCATATATCTCTCGCCGTGCTTCACCAGAACCTCTGCGGTCCCATCATCGAGGGGCTTCGATAGTTTCGCGAGATAGATCCAGTTGACGGACCCTCCTGAGAGCTTCGTCAAGGCAGAAGATTCGAACTGGGTGCCCTCTAGGCTTCTCTGGACTTTAGCGTCGATGTCGATAGAGGTTGTTGATGTCATGTTGAGTTCCTAAAACAATTTACTACTGAGCACCGAGGTTCTCGTCAGTTTGGGTTTATGAGCATTGCTGCCTCCTCTTATATAAGATCTGGTCAGCAGCAGTCTTGGATGATGTCATCTCACCACCTTGGCATTTGCAGTAGAACAAACAAGCAGTGAGCATGCGAATGTCTTTGTTCATAGCAGTTTGGTAGCACCAAAGTAGAATAGCCCGCTCCGCTCCGCTCAGATGGCTGAATTAGAAGCTCGATAAGCACCTGTCACATCTGACAGGAGAGGCAGCCAAGCTGATTGGCTGCGACGTGGCTATCAAAGAGTGGCCAGCAAAGAGTGGCCAGTCATGAGCAGTGGCGGCGTCTCAGCCACAGCCACAGCGCTTCGGAGAGGAGATTTCGTCACCCAATTCACTTAGCTTGGGAACTTGGACTATTACTCCCCTATAATCTGATACGAGTCCGAAAGCATCAAATACTGCGTCATCAATCCCAAAAGCTCTTGTTCCCTTGACATGGATCCCCTATCTGCAGTTGCAAGCGCCATAGCTTTCGCGCAAGCCGCTGCGGCGATCGGCAAAGGGATCAAAGCCTTGAGGTCACTTGGACAGGCTCCAGCAGAAATCTGTGCCTTGCTAAATGAGCTTACAACCTTGCAATCCCTTACGGATCAGATACAACAGGACCACCTTGCGCCTCGTTATGGAAAATTGGACACAGAAGTGGGCGATGGGTGTCATATAGAGAAGCTATATGAGGATCTCTCCGCCACGGTTGACGACTTGGAAAGCCTCGTTAAGCGCTTCGATGGCACAAGCCAGAGTCTCAACAAACTTGGACAGCGCCGAATCTTGCAAATCAAATGGATGCGTGAGAGAGAGCATGTGTACCAGCTTAGAGATCGGGCTCGCCGAACACGTGAATACCTCTCCGTCTTCTTGGCGTCCACGAATTCGTCCGAGAGGCAAGTGGCACATGCATCATCACTTTTATCGTCACTAACCAGTTCGTCCATTTAGCTTTAAGCATACAAAGCTAATACTCCAAGTGGAGCGCGTATTCCAGGTTTCGTCCAATAACCTAAGCAAGTCGGTTGACGAGAATCTTGGGCTCTCTAGAGACATCAAGACATCACTGCTACGAGTTGAGGAAGGGCTTGCCACACTCCAGAGGACACAAGCAGAGTCTATCGAGCATCTAAGATCATCAGGCACGCTGACGAAAACTTCTGTCGAGCAATATCAGAACGCCGGCGAGACTCGATCCATTTCTCACAAGAGCTCTACCCATGGATGGGCATCAACTACTCTCCCAGGATCGAAGGCCACAAGGATAAACTTGGATGTGGATTCGATGCTTTGTTTCGAGGCTTTCGCTCGCCCATCATGCCCCTCGACTTGCAAGTGTCAATGCCACAAGATCTCTTCGATCTCTAGCCCCAGTTACCTGCAGAGCTTCCTCGGTGCCTTTTTCCTGTCTTACAACACTTTCCCAGTCTTCGGCGTCATCGCGTGTGATTTTGCGGGATGCAAAACCACATGCAGCCCGAAGCTCCGGTTTTACTATCATTTACCGACTTGGTTATTGTCACGGGCGATTCTTTTTTCAGCTTCATGGAGCACCCTGACTGGCGTTGGTGCTTCTCTCCACCTGAAGCTCCCCCGAACCATCAAGTCTCATGACCCCATTTGGGAGACTCTTCGACGTGCAGATATTGGAAGAATACGCCAAAGATTCACCTCCAAACTGAACTCTCCCGCCGACATGTCTTCTAGCGGCATGTCCCTGCTCCTTGTCAGTTTCCTCACTCCCTTCACGTGCACAATGACCTGACAAGCAAATCTAAGTATGCAATGAGTCACGCAGACTACGGCGTCATGAAGACTCTCCTTCAGGCTGGTTGCGATCCCTCCGTTAAGGCCTTGAATGGAAGGTACGATAGCCTCCAAGTAGTTCCGATTTGCGTCAACTGATGATGTCCGTCCAAGTTGCCCAGCAGCCGTAGCCAGATCGCGAGTTCTCACGAGCGACGTAAGTCCAATCAGCGAGAGGTTATTCCACTTATACAAGGAGATTATACAGCTTGACGAGGAGCGGAATTACCTCAATTCTACTGTTGTCCACGACAGTATCCTTGGCTTGAACAGCATTCCGCTAGCAGAGGCCATAGCTTTAGAGCCTCAATCTGTCAACTTCCTGGACGGAATGGGGTATGCTCCATTACACTGGGCTGTCAAGAAGCGAGATATCGGCGCAATGATTACGTTGCTACACTTCAATAGCAATCCGGATGTCCAGGATCGCTGCCAGCGAACAGCACTTCATATTGCCGCCCGTCACGGACTCCTTGATATCTCCCGTCGGCTCCTCCAGGCAGGCTGCAATCCAAACGCCAGAGATGCCACAGGTAAAACAGCCTTGCACATGGCTTGCAGCTCATTGTCATTGGATTCAACCTACATCGTCCAAGAAGTCCTGAGGCATGGAGGTGTTCCGAATGTTCGAGACAACGCCAATCAGTTCACACCCCTGAACCAACTGATCTGGCAATGCCTTGCCAGAGATCCCTGGGATTGCGAAGGCAAGATTGACGCTTTGCTGGTAGCTGGAGTAGATGTAGATGAAGCGGACAAATGGGGTTGCACTCCCCTTTTGCAAGCCGCCGCCATTCCCTGGGACAATACGTTGTTCCAATTTCTTTACTACCGTGGTGCCAGGATCGATTCCATCGATGGTATGAAAAGGTCTATCCTACACTATGCGGCGGCATATGGGGACTTGGATCACATTGAGTATTTGCGATCACTGAAACTTTCAGCGCCGGATCCGGAGAGTCAAGACCAATACCGACATACGCCGTTGAGTCTAATGGAGTGGAGGTCGCGAACCGAGGATCGAAAATTGTGGACGAACATGAAACGCCCAAATGTCGAGGAGCTTACTTCATTCCATGACTTGGTCACTGAAATCAAGGGCAGAAGACAGCATGCTCGTGCCGCAACCATGTCTGGCTTTGGGAAGCTTGACCGAACCGAAGGGTTGGACGCGACCCGGACGAGCGATCGTGTTATGAAGTCGGTAAGTACCTGGGGTTTCTCTCGTATGTTTTGGATTATCGAAAACATAACTAACAGCTGTTCAGGACCTCCATGGTGTACAGACAGACGCTCAAGACGAGGATAGCGAAGAAGAGTATGTGGACGCACCGGAAACGCTACCAGCAACTTTGTAACCCGGATTAATCAGGATAATTGTACCACTTCTACATAAATTGATTGATACGACCTTTGCGTAGCGCAGAATTGTTCTATGAGCGTGAGGCATTTGCAAGCTAGAGGACATGATATAGTTGATTGGGTTGCTCTCACGCCGCATGTAAAAGGAATAAAACAAATACAAGTAAATTGATGCTTCAGGCGGCCACTCTTTGCGCCCAGATTATGTCCCCTCCACCAAGGAGACATCAGCGATGGCTTAGCGAGAGTTGACAGAAGAGTACTTGCACGCGGCGCTGGGTCCTGAACGCAACTTTGGAGCCTCGTTTCCAGGTGCGACCCCCTCGTATTCAGTGCAGATTTCCTTGACAGAGTTGGCGCAGGTGTCCGTGATAGTACATACGTCACCCCTGTTTGGGTCGATCCCTGTCAGAAGCTTCCCGTCGAAGGCCTTCACGTTCATGATGATAACGCTTCGAGGGCCTGTCTTCTTGCAGTTGCTGCAACAGCGATATAGCTGGCCAAAATCGACAGCGATAAAGCCGTCAATAGTGACAGTGCCGAGTCCGATGTGCTCGATAATCTTGTCCGCCGCGCTGGTGGCACCGCCACCCTTGATGAGGGTGTTTCCGTCACCCTGCACGGTAAAAGCATTCTCGCAGACATTCTTCCACCAGACATTCTCGGGGGTGCAAGATCCCTTGCAGTAGACACCGTAGACTTGATCATAGCCGATTATGATGTTCTTGAGGGTGGCGCCGTCCTCGAGGCTGAAGACAGCATCTGCGGAGCTGCTATCCACCTGGGCCTCGCAACTGACGCTACGGCCATAGGTCTTCATTCCGCCATCAAACACCTCTTTGACAGGATGAGTGGAGGGGTAGGTAACTGAGCCCTGCGAGATCGGCAGAGGAAAGTTGGCACGCTTGATATGGCCGCTTGAGCCCTGTGGGAAGGCGAGGGCAGCCGAGGCAAAGAGCCCGGTAAAGGCGGCAGATGTCTTCATTTTAGAGGATTAAGGAAATAGTAAATTATTACTAACAGATGGTGGGACGTTAGAGGCCTTTAAGAGACGGTATAGGGAGGATTCTTGACCGTAGAGGCAAGTGACAAGATGCAAAGGAGCAGTGTGTGACAGCATAAGTAGAAGTAATTGGCCTTCGAGCGACTTGCCGTTGCCTTAAAAACCAGATAATACCCTATGCTAAGGTTCCGATCGGGATGAATTCAGGCTTCTTTTTACAAGGGCGCACTGCACGGGGAAATAGAGTACTTGAACCGTCTGCAATTTCAGCATGGTATCGAACGGTGCTCATTGGAGGGAAATATGCCACCGGACTACTTGCTTCCGGTACGGTGTATTTCTATATCAAGGTCTTTCAACAGGCGCATTTGCTCTGGCTCTCAGAGGTTCGTTGTAATTGTTTAAGCAGGCACAATTAATATTCATTATGCTTTGCAAGCCGGGCCTGTTGATCCAAACGCCCCGTTGCTACCAACCTAGTGACTTGTTTATCCCGACTCCCATGGCGTAATTGTTAATGGTGCCAAGAAGAAAGATGTGATTTAATAGTTATAGAATTAAATAGGTAGTCTGTAAAATGCCAAGTAATAAACTGATCACCTTTCTAAAAGGCCTATCTGATTTGCGCGACTGTTGAATCAAGGGCAGCTTGTCTTCACAACTACAAAGAACACTGTCTTTCCGAAGGGCCATTATTCTATCTCCTGGTACCCGTAGGTTCACTCACCGCCGCGGCCATCCAAGACAATGTGACAACGGTTCCTAGCAGACGGATGGCGACTATTGCATTCTATATCTTGTGACATCAGAAAATAAAATGCTCATATGTTCAGTTTGAAGCTCACCGTTCTCTCAATTAAATCCAGAATCAATAGTTAAAACTCATATCATATTTCTGATCAAGGATCAAGGACAACAAACTCGGAAACGTTTATTTCATTAATCGTCCTAGATCTTCGAGGCTATAACCTCGGTTGCCACGATCTCTCCCTTGAGAACTACCGGCTGCGCAGAAGTGAAATTCTTGATATCCCCAAAGACCTTATTAGCTGCCTCCCCAACAGACGCACGAGCCCAATGGTCGAGACTCTTCCACTTCAGAGTTGCCTGAACCTGGTACGGCGCATCGGCCGGGAACGTGAGAATCTCCCAGTCCTCAAGACCAAAGGAACCCCAGGAACTACACCAATGACCTGTCAGTTTTTAAACTGATGGAATGCTTGTAGGATGATGAGAGACATACGCAGAGACCAGGGGCATGTGGGTCTTTAGGTAGTATTCATGGTCAAAAGCGGGACCAGAGGGATATAGAACCAGGACTCGCGCCATTGTGTAGCTGTGGTCGTCTTGTGTAACCAAGGTGGGTATTTCTGAACGGGCCACTTAATGGGTGAACATTAGAAAAGAAGGATTCACAATCGAGACAAGAGATCTCTGTCAGTATATATATCGAGCGGGGTTGCTCCAACTCCACACCTTGGCGCCATCGGAGCAAAGGAAGACGCCGAGAGTGGAAATTTGACAGAGACGATCCGATGACTCAGCATCCCAGACCGTGGAAGGGGATGAAACTGAGCGAAATTGCAAGGCGTCAAGGATTCTTATCAAGTTCACGCTGGAGGAGATGGGGAGCATATTTACAAAATGCTATATTTACTACATATTTAATTGATCTCTCAGACTTGTCGTCGCTTGATGCCATGCTGCTGTCCCATTACCATGAGGATCACTTTGAAAAGATGGTGGAAGAGGCGCTCAATCGCGACTTTTTGATCATTTCTACTCCCCACGCCAAATAGTGGCTTTTATCCGAAGCTGACCCGTTTCGCAACGTCATCCCGCTTGACTTTTTTTTATCATCTCGAGCTTGGGATCGGTGAGGCGAGCGGCACTACGGCAGTTGAGCCAGTCATCAAAGTCACCGGAATGCCTGGGAAGCACGTACCGCCCGGCCTCCTGGGGGCAGTGAATGAGTTGGCTGGAGCTGTTCCCCCAACTAATAGGTGGATGGTTGAATTGGGCTACAAAGACGCAGGAACGGATTCGGCTATCCGAGTGGGCTATCGGATCTACATCGCCGGCGATACCCTCTTGGTCGATGAATTGAAAGACATTCCGAAATGGCTTCAGAGCCAGCGCATCGACATGATGCTCATTCATCTCGGAGGAACAACCCTTCCGAGCCCATCTATGCCTTTGCTCATGGTGACGATGGATGCGAAGACGGGTTTAGAGGTGATGAAGCTGATGGACCCGAATGTTACCATTCTGATTCACTATGATGACTATAGTGTGTTTGCATCTCGGTTGGATGATTTCAAGATGGCGGTCAAGGAAGCTGGGATGCAGGATCGGATTGTGTATCTCGATCGAGGGGAGCAATACCAGTTTGCTGTGAAGGCACCATAGGGAAAGATGGGCCATGCCAGTGACGATTGTAGGAGGGCAAAAGAGAAGAAAAGAGAACAAAAAAAGGAAAAACAAAAACATACAACAGCGAGGATTCCCCAATCGTCACCGACTCGAGTACTAGTTCACCGCTTCTCAGCTTAACGTGCGGGGAGCAAACGGGACCCAGTGCTTTCTGAGAGCTATGGTCGTATGTGCTTGGACATGAAGGATTTAGTGTATTTATCCTGGGGAATTCTCCTCTACCACTAGCAGTCGTTTGAGATCGAGGTCATTAGTGATGTAGTCCAAGTTTGAGAAACTGACATATCTTCAATTTGCAACCCGGTTGTCAGCCCCAAAGGCTTCCAGCAATACCGTACATCTTAATTACCGGTCCACGTCAATCCCAGATATCCATATCCGCCGAGTACGACGCTTGCAAGAAACCGCCACAATGCCACACCAGGCAGACCCTCTTTCCAGCACAGGTACCCATCCGCAATCCCGGCCAGAGGCATTATGGTCAAAATCGTATCAAGCGACCTACGATCGCCCCGGAAATAGAAGGTGTAAATTACGATGCCAAACATGGTCATTCGAGAGCCGTACGCCGCAAATGGCGAGTAGGCTTCGGGGGACGCGGCGATGCGATCTGGCAGGCCAAACTCGCGCATGGCGCGTTGGGGCTTCCAGAAGGGAAGAAGGCCGCCAAAGGTGAAGGTGGTGGCGACGAAGAGGGGCGGGATATGCCAGGGGGAGAATGCAGGACGGATTGAGGTGGTCATTTTTCCTAATGGGTTACTCAAATCGTCTTTAATGTGAGATGTTGATGTTGA
The DNA here is from genome assembly GCA_013623625.1 of Fusarium setosum. NCBI lineage: Eukaryota > Fungi > Ascomycota > Sordariomycetes > Hypocreales > Nectriaceae > Fusarium > Fusarium setosum. The sequence goes on along the minus strand of JABFFE010000079.1, from coordinate 54,987 downwards.
TGTTGATACTGATGATAAAGTCCGGCCAATCGGAGGGAGGTTTTCCATCGCTGCGCGGTTTTCCTCCCCACCGACCCGGATCATAGTTTTCCCGCTTGACGTTAGATAAGCTGGAGCATGGCAAGGGGCGTGAGATGTGATTAGATGAAGGGTTTAAGATGGTGGGGAATATATGCAGGGCTTAGTAAAGCAGGCTTATATTAAGAGGACTAAGACTTATACTACCTAAGGGTAGTATAAATAGCTAATATATAAGAATAATATAAATTTATATTTATACCGCCTTAGTATACTAGCTATTTACACTAGAGGCGGTGTAGGTATTAATACCTAGACCGCTATTTCTCCTTATTGCATCCCTTAAGTAGCTCGGCAGTTATAAAGGTGAGGGGAAAGGGAGTTAGATCTCGAGAAGGCTGCCAGCTTGTGGGAATTGTAAACTCCAGGGCGGGACATCAATAACCGGTAGCGAGTTTTAACGAGCTTTGAGAATCCTTATCTCGGTACCCAGCGACCATTGCAAGCAAACGCCGGCGCTCCCTGCGGCACGTAATGTCCGAGTGTGGTCTTAACGAGACAAACCACCGCCGGCTAGCCGTTGAAATGATTAAAGATGGCCTACAACATGGGATGTGAAACAGGGGGAAGGTGAGAGTAAAGGGTTTCCTTCTATGGATCTCCTCATAATAACGGTTAAGATTGAAAGCAATCTTCTTTTGGAATGATGGAAGATATACTCAATGTAATGTGGATCACACGATAATTCAGCCAGGCCTCAACAGAGCTAGGTCAAAACTCAGCTCTAGCCAGGGATGATTTCGGCTTTCTCCTTACCAATATCATGTACGAGCATACCTTCTACGAGGTAGCTTTTTGTCTGGGCTTGACTAGTATTCAGACGAAAATCATGACAGTGAATCGTGCACGTGCTTAGGCAGTAAATCAAGCATAGAATCACAGCTCTATATCACAGCCTGACAGGATATGGCTATATAGGTACAACACAAATCTGGAAAAATTTGAACAACTCTGAGAAAGTTCTATCCACATTCCCTGGCCATGTCTACCAAGCTGGAACCCACAGCTGAGATCCGTCACGACCATATTGAATGGCGCTGTAACCAATCTCTCAACGATGGCAGCACTTGCTGTGATCACAACGAGATCACCATCAAGCAGCGTGTGCAGTGTAGATGTAGGCGAGGTGTTGGCGACGAGGCTATCAACGCAAATAGGGAGAAGACCGGAACTCTTATCGCTGTTGACAAAATGGGAGTAGAGTCTTGGCAGTATCTCTCAGAGCCGGAGCCAGACGAGTTTAAACCTTGGGACTTTATTTATGCCATGAAACAAAAACTTGAAGCCCGAACAGTTTGGAGTGCGAACCATTGCGCATCGCCGACTTTCAGACTCACGCAGGATGAGCATGATAAACCACTGCGTTCTTGGTTGTTGTGAAACCAAACTGCCCTTGACGGAGCAGGGGCACTTCAGATGATTGAATTGAGCTAACAATTTATCAGACCACTCTCCATAGACTTCAAATTACAGATGATCGATTACTCCGGCCGGACACAGGGCCAGAGCGCGCACTCTCCACTCCTCCCACTGCAGACGCAAGACCTCGTGCGCTTCGTATTCAAGCTCGCCCACCTCCCAGAGATCATGTGTCCACGGCTTACCAGTTGCGGAGAAATGAATGATGTGCGACTCAAGGGACAGCTCGTCCAAGTCGTGGGTGGATGGCCTCCGCAATGGCGTTGCAGATGCGGGAGCAGCTTCCGATGCATGGGTGGAGGCGGTTGGTGTGAACCACGAAGGTAAACTCCACTGTGACCAGTGATCGGTCAACACAACGTAAGAATCAGGAAGTTCCACGACATCTCTTGCAAAGATGTCGTTCACAACATCCATCTCATACTGATTCGGTTGAAGATACGGGACCATCTCCTGGATATCCTTCCACATCTCCGGCTTGGGTCGGATAAGCATGAGAGTGCTACTGAATCGGCCGTCGTCGAGCCAATAGGCTTTTGGGGCGTAAATATCTGCCGGGGGCAGTTGGAAGAGGTGGTCGAGGTCTTTGAGGATGAGTTGATCCGCTTCAACAACCAGAAGTCGCTGTATGCTGGGATTTATCTCGTGCATCCTGAAAGCTGCCAGTTTCAAGAGGCAGCCGCGATAATCCAGATTGCTTTCTGGGTGAAGGTGCATTGGCTCTTCTTGAATAACCTCGACAGCGAGGGACTTGAGCGAGGAAGAGTACTTTGAGGAGACGCCTTTAGATACAAAGACAATAATCCGATGCTTCGAGTTGTAAGTCTTCCTCAGGATATGGATATTGACGAACGCAGAGCAAGCGTAAGAATCATCTGTCGCGTAGAAGACATAGGCATTAGCCTCATCCATTACCGTCTTTATCTCGGGTTGTGGTAGTCGTGGCGGTTCGAGGAAAGACTCATAGTGCCTACTAAGAACGAGCAGCATAACTAAAATTACGAGCACGCCCAAAAGCTTGAGTAGGGGCGGCTGTCCTCGAGAACGAAGGCAGGATCCCATGTTGCAATGCAGTAAAAATGTGAAAAGAAAGGAAAAGGAGAGATTGCGATTTTCGAGTGTTGGTTGATACCAACTGATCTGACCGATGAGCTCAACAGTGGATCCGTTGCCCGCAGCTCTCCAATCCAAGGGCAGTACTACTAATTAAAGGAGGTGCCCTTGCAGTGATCGTCTTGAATACGAATCCTTCTACCCTGAAGCGATTAATGAGTACCCGGGGAAGCTACAAATGCTGGACTTGAATTTTTAAGAATGTCAATAGAACATGCCAGATTAATTTGCCTGGAAATCCATGTAACAAGATGTAGTTTCAGCATCAGAGATGGAGGCAGATAACCACACTATCACCAGTAGACCCTGTGTGAGAGGGTATCTATGGGCGAGAAGGGGCCAAGCTTCCAAATAGATCGATAAATGCCTAACTTCTATTTACTTCCATCGAGAGAAAATGACAGTCTCCTATTTTCTACGACTTGGCTTAGAGGAAGATAGACATTGCGCCGTCCACAAGCAAGTTTGTACCACTAGTATAGCTGGAGAGTCGGCTACCGAGAAACACCGCAGCATTGGCCACCTCTTGCCCCTGGCCAACCCTGCCCATGGGAATACTCTGCAAGAGACTCTCAAGGTAGGCCGGATTAGCCGTCATTACCTGCTGAAAAGTACTCAGCTCCTTAGTTCCATCGGGCCGGGTGATTGGGGGCGAGTCGATTGCTCCTGGAACAATTGTGTTGATTCTGATTCCCTTAGGGCCAAGCCACTTTGCAAAGTCCTTTGCCAAAGTTGCCTGGGCCCGCTTCAAGGTTGTGTACGGGCCAGTGATCTTTGGATGCTTTGCATCGAAGCCAGCGAGGGAGCTAATGACGATGATAGAGCCGGCACCCTCGCGTTTCTCCAGATGGGGTGTGGCATCGTGAATGAGGCTGATTAGACCGATTATGTCTGCTTGGAAGCTTTTTTCCCAGCTTTCAATGTCGGGATCGGTGTATTTTGGGCAAGCTGAGGAAAAGTTAACTCATGACGATGTCAAAGGGCTACTTTCAAGTCTCACCATTGGCAACGACAATATCGATCCGGCCGAAGCTCTCGGCAGCGCCGTCAACCCAAGCTTTTATCTGAGCAGGGGCGGAAATGTCGACACTTGTGCCTACCGCACGAGCAGCGTTGGTTGCCGCTTCGAAGTGTGCAAACTCATCGCCTCGAACTGTTCGGGAGCAATACGAGACATTAGCCCCTTCTGAGAGGAAGGTCTCAACGATGACCCTGCCAATGCCTTTTGTACCACCTGCATTCATATCAGAATAATTCTGGGACATAGGTTTCCGGGACACTGACCGGTTACAAGGACGTGGGCGCCGGCTAGGTTTGGCGTGAAACGAGGCATAGTGGATGATGCTTGGAAATTAAGACGATATCTAGGTACAAGCTTGAGGTTGGGAGAGGAAAGGTGTTACTGTATTGACAGCTGAACAGAGGCAGAGAAATCGGGGTTTTTATAAGCCATTGTCTAGGCATTCTCGATACTCTCTCGTGAGGAGAGTCAACATCATGTAAGTCCGATATTCCCGAAAATTCATTTTCCTAATTCGTCAAGCAATACCAAATGACTTCAGAATTCAATACGGGCGGTCGAGGCTTTGAGCACGGGGCGAGCCTTGTCTTTGACGACATCGATTGGGACCCAGAAGACGAGTAATGGAGCTGAATGTCAGCGAATCATCGCACTGTTTAGAGGCAAGCTATCTGATGCTCAGCGCATGCTGGAAGCCAGCTGAGCAATTTTCACCATGCCCTAGTGGATCAATTGAGTGACGACCTCGAGATATTCAGCACTCTGTCAGATTCTGATTTTCCTAATAAGGATACGGCGATGTTCCGGCGTCATTGCCGTGGAAAGTTCCGTAGCTCCACTCTTGCCAAGCAATCTGATTTTCCTAAAAAGGAAAGGTTTCGGGCTGATCACGCCGGGCTGCCGGGGTCAACCTCATCGAACATTGGTCAGCGTCAGCCCACTCATTCATTGATCCTTGGGCTCACTTGTTTTCCCATCATTCCTGAATGCACAACCTTTGCAAAGATCTATGCGGACTAGAGCAGAAACTGGTATCACAACTCTGCCACGTACCAGAGCAGAGATCGTGTGAGAAGCCATGGCGTTGCAGTTCACCTTTGTGAATACGAGCAACGCCCCGGCCCTTGGGGCGGTCGAGGCCAAGAAGATGCGAGCTCACATCACAAAGACAAACTTTGCCCGGCGGAGGCAGAGGTTTGCCAAGGAAAGGCAGGCAAAACGACTTCTTCTACAGGCAAGGGAGGAAGATCTACCATCCTTCTCGAAAGATCCCCTGCAATATGATCCCGATCCAATCGGTGACCCGAGCTGCGACAACCTACTGTCGACTATGCCTGGGCATTCACTTTCCTCTATCGCCTATTGTAAGTTGACGTATCCCTGCTCACGGGATATTACCTCACAGAAGCTAGTGCTCCATCAGTTCCGCCCACTCGTCTTCCCTGCAGGAACTGGACCTCCCGGCTCTGATAGGGAGACAGTCTGGGTTGACCTATTACTGTCTGAGCCTGCCCTGGTTGAGGCTTCAATGGCCATAGCTATCAGGTACTTTCCCAGACCTCAGACTATATGGGGTGTTCGCGAGGGAGATATCCATAAAGGTAGGGCTATTCACATGATCAACAAAAGATTGGATACACCCTCTGGTCTGACGGATGGGATTCTCGGTGCAGTGTTTACATTGACCTTTGCTGAGGTGAGTTACCAACACTCCATCACTATTGAGGCTGGAGCTGAGCTTGTGTTCATCCAGCGGCTCGCGAATAATGAGGCAACATTGGAGGTTCACGTCAAGGGCTTGGCCCAGATGATAAGACTGAGACGATCATCTGGCAATAATTCACTTCCACCGTGGTTCTCCGATTTTATTCTCTAGTAAGTATGCCCTGAAATGACTCACCGCACATGGAGGATCTAACTGACTACTGCAGTGACTCTATCGGTCAAGCGATTTCCAACGCCAACCATTCTCACCAACAACTTATACGAGCTATTCGCAACGATAAAAGCCCGACTTCAATGGATGTATCAAGAATATCTTGCGGCGTAGAACACCTTTGCCGCACCATAGATCACTACCATGCCTCTCCGGCAGCGCCACACGAACTTCAGCAACTTAACATCCACTATCAGATCGAATGCCTACAAGTCGAGGTGGAGGTCCTGTTAGGAAGCAAAGAGAGTTACATAACCTCTTTACGCGATTCACTCCAACTATTCCTCTTACTCTTATGGCCATCGGGATCCGGGGCCACCATCGAGACGCTCGCCGACGAGCTGAGATATATTATAGCCAAACCTCATATCAGACTATGCGCTTCAATGGAGCTGACCGTTTGGCAATTCTTTGTCGGAGCGGCCGGAGCAGGAGCATCGGGAGAAACCAGGTGTTGGTTCGTTGACAGGCTAACGGAGTTATTTTACACGATGAATGTCACCAAATGGGATCACGTGGTGCAGATTTTAGGCAGGACCTTTCCACCAGATGAGCGTTTGCTCTATAGGTTCAAATTAGTTTGGCAAGGAATGAGCTGTAACTAAGACCGAGACATTCCAGCAAGTAGACTGAAATCGGGGACGGTTTTTGTGCGATGACGAACCAGAAAAGGATCTAATGCAGCAAAAGTTCAGAGTGAATCCCGATACTCTGAGTACGGCAATGAATCTTTGCGAGAAAAAAAAACAAAAAGAAAAGAAGAACTGTCTAGAATATTAGCCAACGTCCCTCACGAGGATTGAACCCTCCCGGTGTGCAACTCGAGCACCAAGAGATGGCTATCAGCTTATAACATACCATTTTTTGAATCCATACATCTCTCAACCCTCTCCTTATCTTTTACCCATTCCCTATACCTCAGCTCCTACAATCGCATCATCGCCTTGCTTCACAAGCTCCCCCATTTCAGACCCGCCGCAGCGAAGAAACACCATACCAGAACTCCAGGGTCCAGGTTTTTGCCGATGTATATTCTTATGACAGATCTGGGACATGGTTAGCAACGATCGGGATACTATAGGATGGTTCGGTGGCATTCAGACGATACCAAAAGCGATGATAAAAGTTCCTCCATGAAGGAATCGTATGTAACAGACGATTCGAATGAAAGTTTATTGGCGTGACCTTGACGGCAGCCACCCCGACGCTGAATGCTGGCTGGTCGGTTTCCGATTAATCCAACATGCCGTGCAGGTTCTCCATCGGGCTACTGCTGGGGAAAGGAGGACGCGAAAAGTTGGCAGACACTGTCGCCGGTTGTTCCAGAGGGTAGAGTAGGCGAAGCCGGAAGAGTGCGAGAAGACAGACCAATATAACGAGGCCTGAAGCAGATTTGGATGGCATGGCGTTTGGTAATCGGCGAATTTGCTATATTGGTGGTATTGGAGCGAGTTCGGGGAGGTGGTAAAAGGGGTGGCTGGACAACTTTACCAGTGTCGAGGTCAACTTTCAGGCTGGCGCGGAGCCTTAGGGATACATATACTCGATGGCTCTGAGGCCTACAGTCTCTTGTCATGCATCCTGCAGAAGACAACTTTGTAAAGAACACGTTTCACTTCATTCAAGGTAGTTATTTGCGGGTCTCAAACCTCGAGATTGATGTCGGCCTCTTAGGTCTCGAGCGTGATGGCATTTGATCTGTACCGTCCTGCATGTTTGTCCTCCGGTCCCCATCCTATCGCCTCGCCAGCCAACAATCGTCTTATGACCTTGCTCTTTCCCATTGCCCAGACACCACGCCAGTTGCCCACCATGCCCATTCTTGCCCCATTCAGTGATTCACTTGTAGCTGTAGTAGCTGTTTCCGCCACAAGGATGGAACTGGGGATGTCAACTTCCCTTGTCAAGTTTTGACCAGGCCCGAGCCCAATGATATTATAAGGATCAGGGAGCACCTCGGGATCGGGGCGCAGCTTTGGAGGCCGCTGAAGGACTTCTGCTCCATTTTTCGGGACAAACCAGAAGAAGCCACGGTCAAATGCGTTTTCATCTGTGGGAAGGTCGTGGTCTATGAGTGCGACTGGGATATGGTTGCGGTTCGATATTGTCACGTTGATCGACAGTGGTGTCTTCCCTGCCTGCGCGATACTGACGGATAGGTAGTTGATTGGGTTCCGCATGTCGTAGCCCAGGGCTACTGCAGGCCCATGGAAGGGTTCCTCCCACTTTTCAAGCGGTTCTGATTTCTCTGGATAGACTGAGGTAGAGTCTTAGCGAGGATTCAGAATTGATACAGATTTCGACAGTATTACCGAGTGGCTCTGGCAACTTATACTCCCCTTCATCAGGAAATATTGGACGTGGTGCCTGAGTGGATAGCCCAGCAAGTCCGATGAAGAGAAAGACATGGACAAGCATCTTGGAGTCTGAACAAAATCGGAGGCGATTGTGATTTCGTTCAAGCGGCAATGCCGTGGAGAATTATCCTCTCTGCCAGCTGTGGGATGCCCAGGGTAGGTAGCTGAAAGTGGAAGACCATACCTTGTAAGGCTCCTTTGCTGATTGAAAAGTAATGAGCATTAATTGTTGCTGTGTGGACTTCTCGATCAGTGTTTGAAGCACATGCAAAGTTATTATCTGGACAGCGTGACTTCTCTGTCAAGGGCAGCTTGCCTTCACAACAACAAAGAACACCGTGGCATGCAAAGTTACAATCGAAACTGAGCCTGGCAGTGCGTAAACTTCCATCATGGCATAAACTCTGTACACATGCAATCTAAATATGCGCTCTGGAAATGCTCTTGTGAGTCAAGGGATATGGGTCCCAGTGCAAAGGCCTCACTGCCTGCTCTAACAAGGGAAAGTAAGTTGGCCACAACCGCTCTTCATGCTCTGTGCTGGCTTTTCTCTCGACTCACCGCAACCCCATCAAGGAGAGATAAATTTTCTACATCTTTGATCCAACTAGCAAAGTGTCGTCTTGGATAAGGTTCTTATTGGCGGCATCGGTCTTTTGGAAATGCAGCGATGCAGCAAGGAGGGTAATATCGAGCAAGATTATGGTTCCGCATGGGCCCTCCCCCCTTTTTGCCAAGTTGTCCACTGTGGCCACTTTGAGGGTAGGAGAATATACAAGTAGGTGGATTAATAAGATACCAATCATGACACAATTCATTACCCGTTGTTATCATTGGTATCATTACTATTATCTCTGCCACCTTCAGATAGATGGTCAGAGGAAACACAATAGTAAAAGAACACAGTTTCTTTACACAAATAGGCATTTCATTAGCATCATAACTCTACCACCCTCAGAGCGATCAAAGGAAACATGCCAGCAAAAGAACACAGTATCTACACAATATAGGCATTTCATCGGCCCAATACCATGCAACACTTTAACCTTATCTCAATAAACCTTCCAGCTGCATGGCCGAAAGAGAAAAAAAAAGACATTCCAAACCCTGGACTTGAACCAGGACAGTTGCCCCCCAAAGGGCCCACGAGATGCGGGTGGGAACCAACTATGCTACCAATTACTAGTTTGGACTTTTGTTGTATTCACGTCTTTCCTTGTTAGAATGATATCTCTGGGCCTATCTTTAGATGAATCAGAGGAAGCATATCAGCAAAAGAACACATTGTCAGCCTTCTGTGTAAACTTCTTGCCCACGTAAGTCTACCTCTGAAGATTCATCCCAGGCATTTAAGGACCGCCTCTTCTTGTTACATTTCTCCCAAAACCTGCGACAGACAGTGGCCAGTGTCCAAAAACCCGCCGGAAAACACATACCTTGGCTCATGGCTCTTCCACAGCTGAGTATCTCCTTCGCCTCCGTAGTTGATGGGATCTTTACTGCGGATGAAGGATTCATTAACTACCCTAACAGTGACATAAGTGAGGCGCTGGCCGAAGGAGCATCGTGTTTTCTGTCACCCACTGGACTGTGTCCCGCGTGCGGTACCATGATCTGGGAAACCCCGTTTACCGGAAGGTCCCTTGCGTCAAGACTCGTTAGGCCAACGGTCCTCACAATCGGGGCAAATGCCTCTTTTAGCTAGGTCAATCAAGTCCTTGTGGTTCTAGGTTTCTGATCCATTCCTCCTCGTCTGGAGGTTCCATACTGGGATTAGCCACACCAAACGTAAATACCTGAGAGAGCCTAAGAAATGTAGATGACGAATGAACGGCTCGTCACAATTATCTCCTTTCGATGCCGTTATGCAGACAATAAATAAAGTTTTCCGATCTTTGACATTCAGCTAGCCCCCATGCATCGACGTTGCCATTGTCAGAGGTGGAGGCGCACTATTGACAGATGGTTCCTTGGAGGGCTCGGGTTGAGTGATCTGATTGGCCTTTGAGGCGTCGTGCCTGGAATTTATTGACTCTGGAAACGGCCAAACCCTAAAAGAGTGTCAAGGAGATTTTTTTCATGGCTTGCCTGACTCCGAGATCCGCGCAGGGTCTGGAATGGTGAAATGTCTGAGTTTTAGCAGGGTCTTGATGGTCTAGAGGGGGCGATATCTGAGACCTCCGTTCTAATGCGGCGAGTCTAAGACATTGCCATGAGCCAACACTGCTGTGGAAAGGCCTGGACCCCTATTCTCCAGGTCGATAAGTTATTATTGAAGTCCAGAATGTGTATTTATTGAGGTCACGCCCAGTCCTCTGTTCATAGCACATTTTAAATAATATTTAGCATCTCGATCCCTTGGCAAATACTGAAAACATCAGGAGCATCTGCTGATATTGATGAGAGATGGTCAGTAGGTGATTGTTTATCTTTTCATCACGATTACGCGTTAGTCGACCAGGCTCGTTTTGATCAAGAATGGTGATCATGGCAAATCAGTCCAAAATCCTGGTTCAGCGTAGACATCAACCTGGTCTCAGACATGTTGATGAACAACGTTGAGGTGACACTTACATCATGTCCTAGGTCGGAGAGTCTTGGCTCGGGATAATCGCGAGTCCCACCCACCAGGAAGAAGACCCTCCATCTTCAAAGACAACGAGCGTGACATAATACTGCAAAGACAAGGTTCGGGGGACAGACATGGATTTTGTGCCCAAATATCAGGGTTTTATGGGGATTGGTGAAACAGGGGTCTTGTCAAAAATGTTGATCGCACGGAAAGGTCCAGATCCGTAATATACTTCTGGGAACGGCGATGGGCGGCGTTGGGACACGTCGAGAACGAGCACTGATAGCCCCCGGATATCATCATCCAAGCTGATGAGATGGAAACCAGACAGGTATATAAAGGCCTGGACATCTGGATAACTTCCACCTGCTCGTTCAGAATAACACAATTCAACAATCTTCTCCAGCTTGATCTATTACACACCAATAATTTTGAGACACCTTTTCATATTGAGAAACAAGACCCCAGTAACGCCAACATGCTATTTCCAACGCTTTCCGCACAAGCATTTGTCATGCTCGGCATGCACTTTGCCGTCGGAGGAAACGCAGCTCCGGCAGATACCCGCGACAATCATGGTAACGCCGACACTCTGGTCGATGTAACAGTGTCTGGACAACCAGAACTCTTCAGGCCAAATGGAAACCGGGTCGATCTCGTCAATGCAGAAGTGAACTTCTTCTCTCCTCCCGATAAGAGTGTCCATCCCGATAGCACCGCGACACCATCGGCACAGCCAGGCTTCATCCCTCCCGGTGACAAGAGCCTCCATCCAGGGGATGTGCCTCCCGACTCGAAGAGAGGCATCTCAGAACTTGAGCCTAGGGCTTTGACCGTTGACCAGACCGAGGCCTTGCGTCTGCACAATGTGGCGCGCCAGAAGGTCAAGGACGCCAACCTTGTCTGGGACACCAAACTCGAGGCTGATGCCTTGGCCTGGGCGAAACAAGTCGCCCAGAGTGGTAAACTGCAACACTCTCCCTCCAGTGCGCGACCTAACCAGGGCGAGAATCTGGCATACGCATGGTAGGTTTGGTCGCTGATCAATGTTGAACGATGGTTGACCTATTTTACAGGGCGACCGGAGGATACAAGAATCCCATAACTGCCGCCGCTCAAGGATGGTAAGTTAATATCTGCTTCCAGAAATCCCCATCGCTTACACGCAAATTACTGATAACTGCGACATCTGCAGGCTCGCAGAAATTAAATACTACCATGGAGAAATTATCCCCCAGGGCAACTTTTCCGACTATGGCCACTACAGTAAGTTCTCAGCCACTCCCGTCCACGTCGAATGTGCTAACCACACCGATTATTCTAGCTCAATGTGTGTGGAAGACCTCAATCAAAGTTGGCATCGCCACCGCGGCTGACTCGAGGGGTGCCTGGTTCACTGTCGCGCGGTATTCGCCGCCCGGAAACTATGTTGGCCAGAAGCCTTACTGAAAGCCCTTACGCCAAGGGAGGCGGTTCGGGTGGGGAGGAATGTGGCCACGTCCTTTGGAACAAATAGCGGAATGCGGAGCGTCTTTTGGTCTAGACCGGCGCTTACCTTATACTTTCGTTGATTCTGGATTCATGACGAGTTGGGAGGCAGAGGACTCTCGTTCTGGCATGTTCACTATGTTATATCAACGATCTCTAGCTGTAACGATTATGCAAAATTCAGTGTACGATGTGTTAAATACTTGCTGGCTACTACCTTGAACATTGTGTTCTAAGACGGCTGGGTTCGTGTCCAAAGACCGTAAAGCACTGAGAAGTGATTGCTTCCGAGGTCATCGGTTGTCCTGCCTTCCGTATGACAACAGCGTAGTCCACCGCCGGCTCAATGCTAGTATTCCCAGGTTACCGTCAACACCGGGTAAATAGGGTAGTAGTAGCCATATTGCCCTGATTGTCGGTCCGTGAATCCGTGTGCGGGGGAGCTATCTTCAAGAAGCTAGCCAGACACGAACAATACCAGGCTTGAAGCCGATATCTCCACGGTAATCAGCCTTTCTGGTAGGTAAGCGTATTCTGGAACAATTTTAATGGTGAACTTATGAACTATCGCAGCGCCACATCGCCAAGCTTCAAATAGAACTTTGCTGCTAAGAGGACTGCATCGACTGTCCAGGCCTGGAGAGTCTAGTCTGGAGCTTGGAGACGAATGTAATTGATCTTGCTCAAAGCCCTCGGCCAGGCCGGAGGGACCATTTAAGCATGGACGATTTAGCATTCCGCCGGGTAGATGGGCCGCCAAGGCCTGGCTTTAACCGCTAGACTATTATTAGTTGGATAAATCGAGACTTGTTCCTGACTCCGCATACTCTATTGCCCCTGATGCTACCTTGCTGGGTCGAATTAGGCAGGTAATCTGATCTACCAAGATTCTTGTCTGATGTTCCTTTGGACTGGTAGACCGTGATATTATTATATAAACCTTTGTTATTCCACAGCTATTCATCTGTCCTTAGTTCTCAATCTAGAAATGCCAAGCTCAAAGATGCCTTCACTCTTAAGGACCGTTATTGTGGCCCTCGCCATCGCCAACGGGGCAGTCGCCTGGCTTCCACCGTATGCCAACCCCTTCAATCCCTGCCTCTACCACTCGACATAAAACTAATTTCTTCGGTCTTGCAGTTTGAGCGGTCTGGATAGTCTGATAAAGCTCAAGGGCAAGGACCATGTCGGCACTGCACTCACTCTCGGACAGGACTCTCGCACCGACAACCTCGTCAAACGCCGCTGGGAGTTTGGATCCATCACTCCAGAAAACGCCATGAAGTGGGAGAACCTCCAACCGACGCAAGGCAACTATACCTTTGAAGACGCCGATCAATATGCCGACTTTGCCGACAACAACGACAAAGTCATGCGATGTCACACCCTCATATGGCATAGTCAGCTTCCCTCGTGGGTGGAAGAAGGGAACTTTGACAACGATACTCTGATCGAAATCATGGAAGATTATATCAACACTGTCGTGGGCAGGTATGCTGGCAAATGTGATCACTGGGACGTGGTGAATGAGGGTGAGTTAATAGCACGGCCACCAAAGTATTAGTGAGCTGACTTTGTATAGCTCTTAATGACGACGGTACATACCGCGAGACCGTGTGGTATAATACCATTGGAGAGGCGTATATACCCATGGCCTTTCGCCTCGCTTCCGAAGCAGACCCGAATGCCAAGCTTTGGTACAACGATTACAACCTCGAGTTCAATGACGCCAAGACAGCCGGAGCAGCTCGGATCGTTCAGCTTGTTCAATCTTATGATGTTCAAATTGACGGTGTAGGACTACAAGGCCATCTTGTCTCCGAGCCAACTCCAAGCCAGTCAAATGTCACTCCGTCTCAAAACGCCCTCAAGAAGGCCTTATGGCAGTTTACTGGCCTCGGAGTTCTAGTAGAGTACACAGAACTCGACATTCGCATGAATCTACCTGCCACACAGGCCAAGCTCAAGGCGCAGGCGAAAGCTTTTCAGCGGGTTGTGGCGTCTTGCATGAATGTCAAGAAATGCATTGGCATCACGCTTTGGGTATGAGAGCCCCTAGCTTTCCTTTATTCGAGAAGCTAACAGTGCGCATCTAGGGGGTTTCTGATAAGTGGTCGTGGATCCCGGACGTCTTTCCGGGTGAAGGTGCGGCTCTGGCATGGGACGAAAACTACCAGAAGAAGCCCGCGTACTATGGTATTGCAACAGCCATCAAGTCAAGTAAACAATGGTCTTGGCCATTTTAAGCTTCCGATAGCTGTCTGTTGAGAAGTGGCATTTACCGGGAAACCCCGTCTCTATTGGGGCGCATATCGAAGTGGGAGTGAGGCATCTACAGGATGTATCGAGCCTTGGATGCTCGCTAAAGTTGTACTATCACGTTGCATATTTGGATTAAGTGGCTTAACTGCGGCGCTGGGCGTAAAATGGTTGATTCACGATTCTTTTCCATATCTTAAGAGGCTTCATGAGATAGAGGCAGCCCATATTCTTCACACACACATTGGTATCATAACTCCGCCAACCTCAAAGGGATCAGAGGGAACATATAAGCAAAAGAACACGGTTTCACACACACATGGACGCGATATTATTCCTCAATTGTAGTTGATGTCTCTGTCCAAGATCAGATCTATCAATCTCATGTCCATTCCCAATTGCTCAACCAACAGCCCAATAATCGTTCCTGGCATAGGCAAATAGACACTCGCTCGATACCTCGCTAATCCGCGACCACGCCAATCGAAACCACTGCCGCTGTGCTGGCTCCAACATCTCCAGCCTAGAGGCAAGCGACATGGGCCAGACGACAAGGCTAGCAAGATAGGGTTTGAAGGGTTCATCCGAAATTTCCACGCGTGCCATTGATGTCCCGCGGGAATGAATACGAATACGGTCGAGACAGAAGGGAACGAAGGATGCCAGAGAGCCAGCTGATGAGACAAGTTGAGCTCGACATTCGAGTACTTCCGATAGATACGCAGAATTAGACTGTGCCGCCACAAGATCGAGTATTTGTAGATAAGTTTGAGAAACAAGCATCCGCGTGGCGTAGTACTCGTTCCATACGGCACTGTAGCTAGATTTTGCACAGCTTAAGATGGCTGTAGAGTAGAAATCGTCTTTCGAATGGTCACAAGTTTCTGGTAGAATGTGTTCGTCGTACGACCACTTGCTCGGAAGCCGGGTAGACCAGTTTTGGATATCCTGGTCGAGCCTACGCGACTCGTTGATCAAGTCTTCAGCTTCTTGGGTAACTGATGTTCCGTCGAGGGATGCTTGTTTGAGTTTTAGGTATTTGTGGCGGACATCGATGAGCCGAATGATCAAACGGTCGAATTCCAGTGCAATGTCCGTTTCGCCGTACTGACCACCATCAGCCAGCCAGCGGGGCAGCGGTTGTTCGCGCAGAACAGAGGACCTTATAAGCTTCCTCCTGGTATGTTTTATAGGTGCTGTCGGAGTGTAGCGGTGCCGGTTGGCATACCAGATTTTGAGAATCGCTGCTGCGCCATCGATATGGAACCACGCCTTGATCTGCTTGAGAGGCCCCGAGCCAGCCTCATCGTCGCGGGTCTGCACAAACGACTCGTATCGAGCCATGAAGTGAGCCTCCAGCAAGTATTCATCGATCTCATCGGCGTCCGGATTACCGCTGTTGAGGCGCGGGATAGAGCTCTGCATGTGCTGAAGCAGGTCAAGGTAGGATTTGCATGCCTCCGCGGCAGCAGGCCGGTAGTTTTGGGATCGACCAAATACCGCAAGTGCCAGAGCTGAGAAGGCCAGGTCGACGGTGGGTGAGCTCTTCCCCTCCGCCCTCCACTCGTGGAGGCATTCGGCCCACGTTGTGGCCATATCCGGCATGTCCTGGAATACCTGGAAGTGATTCTGGACATAGAATGCGTGTGCACGGGTCTTGAGATCAAAACTGGGATGCATGGGAACCAGGCTCGAGCGCGGTCCCCTTGGCCTTCTCTTCTCTCCTGTGGCATACTGATTCTCGATGTGGATAGCGAACAACTGCTGCTTAGCTGCATCGGCTTCGACGCAGGTTCGGCGAGATTTGATACATTTTTGGCATATTGGCTTCGCTCCGTCGCACTACTATCCTGTCAGTCTGGGCCATTCGTTGGTTGAAGTCGGTTGCAATGCAACTCACCTTGATGCGCCGCGTCCTACAGGTTTGACATGCCGGGGTTGGCTGCATAGTAGAGCTGATTCCTGTCAGTCCCTAATACGAAGGTACCTACGTATGTCTGAGCCTCTCCTCGACAGGATTGACCAGATTGAGACGATGCGTCGTTTGAGATGGGCATTAGCCTCGCTTAATAAGAAATCGTCGTCAGCAAGTCTAGCGCAGTCAAGAATAGGCCCATCAGCTAGTCTCGATTTGGCGAAACCTCGCGAGAAGTAAACGGCGCCTTTCCAATCAAGGCTCTTGGTCAGTTGCCTCCTTGAGCCCGGCTTTGACAAGGCGCTCTGCTCTAGGGCTGCTAATCCGTATGAGATGAAACCTCACGATGTGCGTAATCACACAAAGCAACATCAAACCCTTTCAAATGAATGAGTCAAAAGGAGACCCAGTAATCGATGGTTTTCTCAAAGTTTCTGTCCGCCGCTCGGACAACAAGGCCGTTTGAAGTGGCTATTAAAAGCATCTCGTCGCTCTCGTTCCTTCGTATCCCCAAGCCGCTCTTATCCTTTCCCTACTTGATTGTATTCCTACCCTAGGTACCTTCATCACAATGCCCAAGAATTTTGTCATCCTGGGAGCCGGCTTAACAGGCCTTCCTCTAGCCCATTATGTTCTCAAATGCTACGCCAACAAACACGATCTGAAAGTGATCCTTGTCTCGCGATCAGACAAGTTCTATTGGAATATAGCAAGTGCCCGAGCCGCCATCCCGGGCCAGCTTGCCGACAACGACGTTTTCTTCTCGATTCCCAATGCCTTTGCCAAGTATCCCGCTCAGAGATTCGAGTTTGTCCTCGGCACCGTCGAGACCTGGGCTCCTGATGAGAACTCGGTCAATGTGGCCCAAAGCGATGGGCAGAGGCGGTCACTCAACTACCACACTATCCTTGTGGCCACGGGCACCGATTACACTGACCACATGCCCTGGAAGCTGGTCGGCACGGCCCAGGAAACCCGTGATTCACTCGCGAAATTACGCAACGAGGTAGACAAATCCCGATCAATTATTGTGGGAGGCGGAGGTCCCACCGGCGTTGAATTTGCTGGCGAGCTTGGGCACGCGTACGCAAGGACAGGGGTAAAGGAGGTGACACTCATCGTCACTGAGTCACTGCCCCTGGAGTCAAAATTTCTAGAGGCAACGCGACTGGCAGCCAAGAAAGAACTCGAAAAGCTAAAGGTCAAAGTTGTGACGGATACCAGAGTTACGAATACCAACAAGATAGGAGGGCGGAGTATCTTAGAGCTCACCAACGCAGATGGCAGCAAGAAGGCACTTGAGACAGATTTGTTCGTGCCGACTTGGGGTGTCACCTTCAACACCTCTTTTGCGCCATCTTCCATGCTTGAGCCGAATGGACGGCTCAAAGTGACAGCGTCTCTACGCGCGCCGGGCTACGACAATGTTTTCCTTGCCGGCGACGCCGCGAATGCCGACTCGTATGCAGCTGCTATAAGAGAGACGCAAGTGCGGTATCTCGCGACTGCACTGGGCCAGTACTTGGCTGGATCCAAGGTGGACGAGTATTTCCCACGGGCAAAAGTCGCCTTGACTGTTGCGGTTGGCCCAGGCCGTGGGGTTGGGCAGATGGGTAACTGCAACATATGGAGCTTCCTCGTGTGGTACTACAAATCTCGGCATATGTGCACCAATGTCGCTCCTGGATACGCAGCGGGTAATAATCTCATCTTGGGCTCATTTTGAAGTAGGCGTTCTCGTATTGTGTCGGATTTTGTTTGTCAGTTGGTTACACCTACCTAATATGAAGAAGATGCTTTAGTCAAGATTTTTTTCATCAAGCCCTACCTAGGTTGTTAGCGTTAGCTGTCGTGATCTTCCTCGGTATTGATGATGTGTAATTTCCGGTAGAACTTGATGTAATGAGGTTGGGGAGGGGTTTAGCCTGCGGAAATCCCGGCCGTGATTCCTTGATGCCGCAGTATAATTGACGACATGCCATACATCCTGCTGCAACTAAGCGGTGGAAACCGTGAGGCGTTTAGCGAAGCGCCAAAGGGTAGTGGCGACTCTTAGGGGCTCCATCCCCTCTTCACCCCATGACAAAGGGGCTGTAACAAACAACATCTCGTTCCGGTCCTGCATTGAGGATAATTACAAGCTATACATTTGCAACGTGGTATATGGCCCACTTTGTTATTCCTGATACCGGTGCTTTCTAGGGAACCCAGTATGTTACTGAGAGATGGATGGCTAGATGAGCATCTTCAGGACCCAATAGGGTAGCGATGGTAGGCAAGAGAATGTAACAAGACAGCACATCTAGTCTATTGTAAGTAAGAGGGGTATAGTGCATCAGTACTATTATTCACTACTAGATGAACAAGACGACCTCGTCCTCAATGCTCATCTCTGCCACAGGTTTCCTGAAACGGTTAAGCAATAAGCTAAAAGCCATACCCCTTTGACGAGACTGCTCTCAATTAGAGTGAGTGTAGACACATCCGGGTCCAAACATGACAATCACATCGCTAAAAATTGTGCTGGCATTAGATCGATGGGTTATGCTATGCTCTGATCAAATCTCGTTCGTCCACGTTTCAACTCAGCCGACATAGTTCGCTTCCATCCATCCACCATCTACATACCACTCCTGCTTCGTCACAAACTTGCTCTCATCTCCAAGCAAGAAAGCAATAGCGGCAGATACCTCTTCCGGTTTGGAGTAGCGCTTGATGATCGAGGTAAGGTTATCATCCTCCGTCATGGTCCATGTTCCTTGGCCGTTTGGAAGGTGGAGTGGCTGGCGGATCATGTCTGTATCGATACAACCCCTGGTTGAAAAGTCAGTTAGCGCGCGCGAGATGGCTGAAAATCAATGCTACTTACGGGCACAGCAGGTTGACTCGGATAGGGTTCTTTGGGTATTTGGCTCCGCCCTCGTAGGCGGCAGTCTGGCTGAGGCCGCGGATGGCGTTCTTGGATGCCGCGTATGCACCCATGTTTCCAGAGGCGTACTTGACCTGTTGGCTACCACAGTTCACAATGCTGCCGCCTGGTTTCATGTGCTTCATTTCGTACTTGATACTGTTGAAAGTACCAATCACATTCACATCAAGCATCTCCTTGAGCTCCTCAAGGGCTAGGTCCTCGATCGGGTGAATGCTCTTATTCATTTTGGCTTGTCCATCGTCAGTAGTGTAGCGTCATGGTAATCTGCTAAGCCCACTCACCTGCAACATTGGCAGCGCCGTCAAGTTCTCCCCATTTCTCACAAGTGGCCTCAATCCATTTCTGAACATCCTCGGGGTTGGTGACGTTAACGGGGAAATAGATCACCCGATCCTTGACATCTGGAATATCTCGCTCAATATCCGAGACTGCCTTCTTCAAGTTCTCCTCCGAGGTAGCGGCCATAGACACCTTGGCACCTCGGACAAGGAGATACCGGGTGAGGGCCAAGCCGGTTCCCCGGCTAGCGCCAGTAACGGCGATGACCTTGTCCTTGAAGGGATACGGGTTTGCCATTTTCTTTTTCGGGAGAATCAAGTTGAATAGATGTTATGGGTGTTAAAGATGTTACATCCAGTGCCAGGGCTTAGTGTAGATTTTATACGTGAGTTGAATAGTTGCTCCCTGTCCTGGCCAAGCACAGGAGATGAATGCCGTGGTATCATGAGAGCTAAACGATGAGGGGGATTGACTACTCCTAGCTTTCCAGGGCCTAGCTCCGAGTTATGCAAACCCCATGTTTCGCGACCCAGAGCCAGGAGCCAGATCCTTGCCTACCTGACTAAGAACCTCGCCAGGAAGAGATCCACCATGAATCGTGAGTTTGCTCTTCCCTCGGGGGTAGACGGGATCGCGTGCCCACCCACTGCGTTGGAAAAGATCATCGCATGGTGTTCCATCGCTTAGCCAGCCCGCGGAGAGGATCGTTTCGCTATGTCCTGGCCGGAAGCTTGCCTTGGCCTCGGGTCGTGATCCCTACACGTAAATTGGTGAGTCGTATTTCGGTGGAGGCAAAAAGACATGTCAGGAAAATATGCAGAAGACGAGCATGTCTAATGATCCATGTGACCGAAGCAAGAGACTGTCAGTTGCTCACTGTTAGTGGTACAGGACTTTTGCTGCCTTCCCTTTTCTTGTTGAAGATAAGCCGACAGCGGCTGATGTTGCGGAGGTCATTGACATTAGGGTCAGCAGGAGGCAACGGTCTTTTCTCTCCCCTCGGTCCGAACCACCACTGTGACGGCTTTTCTGCTGATACCGCGCGGTTTTGACGCAGGGGCTGGAGGACTTGTGGAGTTCTGTAGTGGAACCTCGTGCATGGATGGATCTCGTTTCTTGCCTGTAACCTCGGATAACTATTCTTGTTTTCTTTTTTCTTGTTGAAAAATTCTCGTCCCAGAAACCAACTGCATGGAGCGACAGCGACGGGAACGAATTGGTGGCGGTGGGAGAAGAACGCTAAAGGACGGCATAAACAAACCACAAAAGAAATTAGCAAAAAGTGATAGATGGAGAATAAAACAACAAGGCCGGAAATAATCATTAACTGAGTATGATCCAGCTGGCTCGGGGAACTGTTCCGTAGGCGATTATCCTTAGTAGCCGTTCAACCCGCGATAGTCGTATTCCTTTATGTTTTGGAGGAGCCGCCGGTGTTCCAGTTAAAGAGCAGATGCTATGCCTTATGAACTGGCATATCTCTCGGCTCGGTTATATCCTTACCGATGTGTGCAGATAGTGCCGGGCCAGGGGTTGTTATTCACACCCAAGTCCCAGTCATAATTGTGGGCAGCAGGCCACCCGGGCGAGATCGGCATAACCGTTGGATCCATCGTCCGGAATCAGTTGACGATCGACAAGCACGTCTCTCGAAAGAGTATCCGGAGACGAGGAATCCCGTCCTCTCGGCTCGTTGCAAGGGGCCAACCATGAACGCGCACAATCCTTCTGAACGCCGTCGCGGAATTCAAGCCCAACGGCCCGGAAAGCCTCATCGGGCTGTCCCTGCTCGAGTGGATCTTGCTCATGCAACGGGTAATCAATTTGTAATGCCAAAGGCAAACGCGAGATGCAACTGGAGCAGAGTCCAAACACCTGGTTTGTTGCCGTTCAACTCTCGAGATGTGCCAAGCAAATCCCCCTGAGGACCGTTGCAGCCAAGGTCTCAGTTTTTCTCTCCGGTTTCCACAGTTTTGGCCACCAAGGATTCGACGATACAACGTGACAGCGGGTCATCACCAACTTTAGATGTTGGAAGAAGCAAAGCTATATCGTTTCCCCAGGGCTGAGATTATTCTCGCAATGGAATGCTACAGAAGCGCGGTTGCATTCCCCAATTTCAAGGCTGTCCGTCTGCGCAGGGTTTTCTCAATACCTAGCTGCGCATCTGCCGGCAGATGATTATGCCAGGCTGGCGAGATTGAAGCCGCGGCGATCCGCGTCATCCTCCCAAAGCCTGGTCCTGTTCTCTTACCCGTCGAGTTTGCTTGGAGGAACATCCTTGAAACTGGGTCGGGTGGAGTGATGCGAACCAAAAGTAACGAAAGCTCCTGACATGTCTCTGCATAGCAAGATTGGACATCCGATTGCAGATCTCGTCAGGTAAAATCTTTATTAGATGACGGCCGGTAAGTCGAGGGGATGCTGCCGGTGAGGAAGAATGTTGAAAACGAGACGGCAGTCGCCAACCCATTTTACCAACAGAACCAACAGCAACGACGTGTCTGGCTGGCTCACGTGAGCGTTCGAAGCAATGAGTAGCTCCGGCTACATGATGGATCCGCCCAAGGGCGAGGACAGGTGGGCTGCGGGAAGCATGGCGCCAACTCAGGTAGCCGTCGGCGCTGCGCTGTTCACCTTTGGAACCATCGTCTATGGCCTGCGAATCTATACGCGGCTTAGGCTGCTGAAGAACTCTTTGCGATTGGATGACTGTATGTGATATCCTCTTCGCTCGTCTTGGTGCCTTGGAACTAACCTTGGAGTGTAGATCTTACGGGCGCGTCGTTATTTGCTTGCTGGATGTTTTACGGTAGCACCATGGGCAGTAAGTCGACATGCATCCTACTCCAGACTCCAGACTCATCAGAACCAGTGGTTGCTCATGGAGGCTGCGCCACGAACTTCTGGCAGGTCACGATGTCAAAATACGAGACGTTGCTCAAGGTGCGTCAACCTCAATACCTCTGATGACCTCGATTTCTTACATATCTTAGTGGACCATTCCCGTCAACATCTTCTACATGCTGTCGTCCGACCTTGCCAAGATCTCTCTGCTCTTCTTCTACCTCCGCCTCTGTCCCGAACGAACTTTCCGCAGAATCGTCCAAGTCCTCGTCGCTCTCTTTTTCCTTTATGCCATCATATACGCCATGATAAGTCTCTTTGGCTGTCAACCAATCAAGGCCTCGTGGGATCTCACTGCTCAAGCAACCGGGAAATGTGTGGACAAGTTTGGATTCTTCCTGGCGGCTTCCGTTGCCAATGTCGTCATGGACCTTGTCATCCTACTGCTTCCGCTGCGAATTGTTATCCCGTTGCAGATTCCGAGACGTCAAAAGCTGTCACTCTTGTTTCTCTTCACGACTGGTGGTTTGTGAGTATTATGTCTAGCAAAGCAGGTGTTCGGAGAAGGCTAACAACACTTCAAAGTGTCATCATCGTCGCTATTTACAATTGCGTTCTTACCGTTCAACTCTTCAGCAGTCCGAATTATACCTGGGGCCTGGCCTACGAGTTGTGCTGGATGTACGCCGAGTTGACCGGTTGTGTCATTTGCGCCTCTGCCAGTTCCTTGAAGCCTTTCTTCAAGCGATGCATACCCGGCCTATTCAGCTCCCACGACGCTAGCTACGGTGGTCCCTCGCACGGAACAACAAAAGGGTCCCACGCCATCAAAAGTCGCAGGCAGCTCAGCCGCATGCAGTCAGATGCTATTGAACTCCAGTCTGGAGATGACTCAGAGTCGGGAAGGAAGATCGGCGACGATGATGAGGCCAAGTTGTGGCCCAAGCCTGAGGGAAACTTTGACGACAACGGTAACCATACAGTCCTTGTTTCGGCACCGAGGCAACCATTCCCAGGGCGCAGTAACTCTCACTCTCAGCACCATTCCAAGTCCAAGGCCAAGGGGATCAACATCGTTTCGACTACAGAAATTCAGTATAGCTCCAGATAGGCACAGTCGGTCGAAAGGGCGACAAAGGTCGGGTCCAACCAGCGATAGATTTTCCTAAAATTGAAAGTAGTCTCTTACTCCCATACTCGGGCTTTCCTACAGTCACACCCATAGCTTATATCCCATCACCTAAAGTCCTTCCCAGAAAAAAGACTCTGGCAACACAAAGCTCGACCGCATAACCTCGTCTTTCGGGTTTGAACTAGCCGCAATGATGACGACGTATTGTCCAGCCTCGGCCTTCCACTTTGATGCTTCCTGTGACCAAAAAGACAGGGAGTATTTGTCAAGAGTGAGTTGAACCGTCTTAGTCTCGTTGACGTCTAGGAACACCTTGGAAAAGGCTTTGAGTTCCCTGATCGGTCGCTGGATCGAGCTTTCCGGGTCATGGATATAAACTTGGACAACCTCTGCGCCCGCATGGGGCCCCTTGTTAGTAACGTTAACCGAAATTGGCATCTTGTGATCGACAACCGAAGGAAACGTTTCAGGCACGTCAAGCTTCGAATACTCAAAAGTCGAGTACGAAAGTCCATGGCCGAAATAAAAGAGCGGGTCTCGGTCAACCATTTCATAGTACCGATGGCCAATGAAGACTCCCTCTCCGTACATAATATCGTAATCAGCTTTCGAGAAAGTCAGATAAGCTGGAGTGTGCCTGATAGACTTGGGAAACGTCAGAGACAGCCGGCCACAGGGATTGATCTTGCCGAAAAGAACGTCTGCAATGCCATGACCGGTTTCCTGGCCGCCGAACCAAGCGTGGAGAAGTGTTGCCGCCTGTGATTCCCACGGCATCTCAATGGGACACCCTGACTGCGTGATGATGATCTGAGATTCCATTAGCTAGGCGAAGTTCGATTCATACAGCATCGACTTACAGCATTCGGGTTTGCGTTCAACACCGCTTGGATCATCTCATCCACTCGACCCGGCAGCCTCAAATTCTTACGGTCGGCTCCTTCGTACTCGTAGTCAGATGAGAGACCAGTGATGACAATCGGAACATCGACGTTTCTGGCCAGTTCTGCAGCATCCTCAATGCCTCGATCCTCGTCAAAGATCTCATAACCTCCCACACGTCCAGTCAGTGTCAACGCTGTGCCAACACCACCTGCAAGATCTTCATTCACTTGCAGGGCCTCGAGGTCAAGGATCTGTCCCTTGGTCACCTCGACATCACAGAACTTCTCCATAGAAAGTCGATTGAAACATGCAGTCGAGTCGGTTTTGGGAGGTTGATGCGTCCATAAGTCGATGACTTCTTGTCCATCAATCTTGAGCTTGCCTTTTCCGGAGGTGCTAAACCCGAACTTAAAACGACCAGAGTTCTCAACAGTGTATTGCGCGCGAGCCTTGACAAAGTATTTCTTTGGAATCGATTGGTGGTAGCTCTCCGGGACATCGATCAGTTGCTTCTCAGCGACAGTCGCCACAACAGCTTTGGCGTCGGGATGTTCGTCAGGATTCTCCCCAAAGATCTCGACGGACCAACCCTCTGTCTCTGAAGCCGGAGGTTTGAGACCTTTGAGAAGTGGGCTGAATCTGAAGGCTGTTAAAGCGGTCAGTGTCAATAAGCCGTTGCCGACAGGGGGTTGGGAACTCACAATAACAACCCGGAGCATACAAAACATTGCCTTCTCCAGCCACTTCAACAATGGCGTCGTAAGGAGTAACGGCATAATAAGGCTCAACTTCGGCGCTGCCACCACCGCACAAAGCTGGGTTCTTGACATGGTCTCCAATCAACCCAAATCGGACCTTCTCCGGGTTCTTGATGGGCAACTGTTGACGCTCGTTCTTAAGCAAGACGATCCCTTCGGATACAAGACGTCGAATAAGGGCGCGTTGCTCCGGCGTATTTGAAACTGGCGGATCGCCGGTTGACTCTCCAGCTTTGACCTTGTTGACAAGATTCAACACATTCCTCACAGACTCATCAACTGTAGCCTGGGACACCTTCCGCGAGTTAA
Organism: Fusarium setosum; assembly: GCA_013623625.1. NCBI lineage: Eukaryota > Fungi > Ascomycota > Sordariomycetes > Hypocreales > Nectriaceae > Fusarium > Fusarium setosum. The sequence goes on along the minus strand of JABFFE010000079.1, from coordinate 29,687 downwards.
CAGCTATGCTCAGCCGTTTCCCTCTCCAATCCGTAGGGCCCGGCATCTCAAGGTCCATACCGGCATTGATGGACTCCGATGTGCTATAAGTTCCAAACCAGTCACTCATAACGAGGCCCTTAAAACCCCACTCATGGCGCAAGATCTGCTTTAAAAGTATGGGGTCTTCGCTCGCATGAATACCGTTGATCTTGTTGTATGAGGTCATAAACGTCCAAGGGTCAGAATCACGAAGGACTAGCTGAAAGGGCAACATATGGGCTTCTCGTAAGGTCCGCTGAGTCATACAGACGTTATCCTCGATACAGTTGTCGGACTGATCATGTGCAGCGTAATGTTTGACGCTCGTTGCGACTCCTCGTTCTTGGACGCCGTTGATATATCGCGCGCCCAAGATGCCACTGAGAAACGGGTCTTCACCGAAAGCTTCAAAGCCACGACCAATCAAAGGAGAGCGCTGCAGGCAGATGGTTGGCGCCAACAGAACGTGAACTCCTCTAAATTTAGCTTCCTCGCCGAGGAGACTGCCAACTTGGTGAAGTAGCTCGGCATCGAAGGTAGCGCCCATGCCCGTAGCCGAAGGGAGCATGGGGCTTGGGTTCTGTGTGTCTGTTAATGCCAAGTCTTCCCACGTCTCCAGTTTTATAGACTTATATGAGTACTCACTCGGGTGAACGACCGACGACCGCGGATGCCATGAGGACCGTCAGACGTCTGTTTGTCAATTAGCCACGTTTTTCGCTAATCCTGCAAGCTAGAAACCTACGATGAGTGGAGGAATGCCTCGATGAGGGAGACCGGTCGTTCGAAACGACCCTTGGCCGGCTAGAAGCTCAACCTTTTCATCCAGCGTAAGCTGCTTAATCAAAGCTTCGACATCCAAGTAGGCTGGAGCAGACATGGTGTTTGTGAGGGCAAAAAAGATTGATTGCTGTTGAACATGAAAAAAAATAAAAGGACGGTCCTTAGTGATAAAGATGTTGTTCCTCAGCGGCTAAATCCTTCTCTATCTTTACCCGTCGGCAACTCGGCCCGGATTCCTGTGTTCTTCACAAGCGACGGCTCTTGGCGTCAGCGCTGGTCCAAAGCAGCAGTAACATTGGCTTGTAAACCCCGCTTGGCCTGCATAGTGTCTGGACCACGGCGGAATTGCAAGGATTGGGGTCACAGAGCAGTTTGAAGTCTTTCTAGCTGTGGAACTGGTCAGATCCCTGCTCACTGAGTTCAAAGGCCAAAGGGCAGTACTCGGAGACGGGGTTCCATGAGTAGTTGACTGTTACTACACGACAGTCATTAATGGTCGCAGCTTGGGTAGGACTCAATCAATAATAAAGCCTGCAAAACCTCTTGTCTCCCACCCAGCCCTCTTGTGCAAGGTCCTCAGTTTATTGGTGTTGGCTAAATATTCTCGCCAGCTTTCAAACTGTACACTGATTCCAACTCATGCGGCCTTCTGTCCAGTTACAACGAATGACCTAAAAAGGGCTCCCCGTTCCTTGGCTTCCTGTTCGAATCTCTCCACCAAGTGGTCATAGGCTGACTCAGGAAGGTCGGCACCCAGCGCTGCATTGGATTAGAAACCAACCCCTATTTAGGCTTTGCAGGGTGACGCTTACATTTCGCAGTTTCCACAATGCTTGGAATAGTAAGGACGAAAGGCTCCCACGACTTTTTCGCAGCCTCGTCGTCCCCCAAAGCCTTTCCCATAGGGAGGTCGGCTATCTGCACTGAGACATTCTCAAGCCCGGCCAGCTTGAAAGCCTCACCAAGTTTAGCTGAAAACCCCGCCCCAATACCGATCCCGTCCATAATGCCTGAAATGACTCTGTTGACATCACTGAATGCTGGACCAAGACTCGGTCGATCAGGGTTCAAGTCCATTTCTTGGACTTGTAACCAGCCTCCAGGGGTTAGGGTAGCTGCAACTAGTCAGTGGTCTTGCACCTCTTTCTGAGTCAATTTGGAGCACTTACCTGCAAGATTGGAGACGGCTTGTTGATAACCTACTTTGGCGCTCCCAGCAAGTACGTATCGTACGTGAGTCAAGTCGAAGGCTCCATTGAGATTCCCTGCAGGCGGTTCACAGACGTCGTATTGTTCGTAGCTGATGTTGCCTTGTGGGGAGGGCGGCAAGAAACTTTTCATCAAGTCTACGCCCACCAGCTGTGCGGACGGGGAAACCTGTTTCTGTAGATCTCGAAGAAGGCTCCCTGGGCACCAGTCAGTCTTGTTCACCTCATCAACCAAGTATTCTCACCGTCAGCGCAACCAACATCAAGCACTTTCAGCCCTGCTTTATCGAGTTGGATTGGGGCGAAGATGATCTTGCCATTCAGACACCTCTGGATCCAAGCATGCTGCTTTTGAAGACGTTCAACTTCGCGGTTATTCTCCTTCAAGAGATATTCAGGATCAGCGTCACCTGGCATCTTTGTGTTCGTGTTCAAGATGATAGCTAAAGAGCCGAAAAGAGATACCAACTCAGGACGATGACCCAACAGCGATCGTGATGTTTGGGGAGCATACTGAACCTCATATAGATGATGCGATGGGTAGCAAGAGTATTCAGTCTATGTCTCCGAAAGTTGGAAAAAAGTCTCCGCCAGAATCTTTTGCTACTGTGTGTTCGGAGACATGTTTAGCGCTGACTAGTAAGCCTCTTCGTCGTGTCACCATCGCCCAACACCGCCATTATCCCTGTACCTGAGTCAACTGCGCACCGCCAGCCTCCTTCTCCTGCATTCACACCGCGCCAAAACAATGGCAAAATAACAAGCTACCAGCATTCCCGAAGAACTTTTCTGGGCGAGGCGCTTGGGACACCAATAGCCTGCTGCCCTTCGCTGTCCCTCGATTTGTTGGCCATCTCGTGTTGGCTGGCTCGGACTCTGATTCCCCACACGCCGATTTCTCGAACCAGACTGTCATGCTGCATCGCCACAATTCGACGGGTTAGGGGGTCCGTTCCTGTGATTAATTACAAAGATATCTACCATACCGATTCTTCACAAACATTGTGCTGAAAACGCCAGTGACTGACAATGTGGAATGAGTGGTGGTTGGGCGGCTGGGTACGTGCAATATGGCCCAGCTGGATTTCAAGGGCAAGGGTCTCTTTGAAGCTTTGATGACCTTTATACTAGACTTGAGGAGTCAACGGAAGTTGGACTATTCTTGTGAATCTGGAGCTACGGGAATTACAGCATTAACATTAATGGTTATGTCGACCATTTCCAGGCGCTCATGTATTTCTCGACATATTCCTCAGTATATTTATACTGTCACTTACACCAATTCCAGCTGTACACGTAATCCCAAAAAAGTTACCCAGTCCACAAATCCATTCAGATCCTGTCACCTCAACAGTTACATAGAGATAGCCGACACAAACAGCGAGCTATTGATATGTACCAACCACTTACTGAACACTTAACTCAGGACTTGCATCTTGTGGTCGGATGTGAAAAAAAAAACAGGATAGACTATTTCTCGCCTCTAAAACCAAGACTTAAATAGCCGAGTTTTCTCCCACCTCCATAGTTATACGGCAAGGTATGTGGCCAGAAGGCTAAACTCGAACCTGTTTAGATTAGATAACTTTAGCTTCCTGGGACCTTATAATTACTAAAATAAAAATGAAATTCATTACGCCCTAGTGGACAAGTCAATCTTACAGGTTCGCTATAATTAAACAAGTACCTGTGTACTCTGTTAACTTTCCATATCACGGGATCTATGCTTAGCTAAGCTTGTTCCTTTACTTTTACCGTCAAAGCGTCTCTACGCTATCGATTATCCATTATTATTGTCCACATTACGTACCTAGAAAGCCATCTCAACCAACATGGACTCGGCCATCTCTCCTCGCGAGATCGCCGACAGCCTGTCTGTCGACAAACTGATAGAAATGATACACGCCCACCCCGGGTACTACTCCAAAAATAGAAGAAATTACGCAAGCAAAGGATTTGGATACCCCAAGGACAACCCCGTCTTCTTCATCAAATACGGCAACCATGTTCACAAAGGGATGGAGTCTCGCAACCAACGTTGGGCACACGAGGCACTGCAGAAAGTTCCCCGGTCCGAACGTGAGGGCATCCACATCCCCGAGATCTACCGTGTTGTTTCGTCGGAGGTATGGTCGATTATTATCATGGAGTTTGTATCCGGAAAGACCTTTGAATACTTTCTGGAGAATCCAGAGCAAGGGGACCGTCTAGATCGATATTTTGCAAAGATCGAAAAGGCTTTGAAGCTTTTCCTCTCTTTTCCAGTTCCCGAAGATGCGACTCCGGGACCATGTGGAGGTGGTATCATCCATCATCCACTGTTTCGAGACTACGAGGCCTCAATTGAGTACCCGACAGTTGACTTGTTGGAAAAGCATCTGAACAAGGTTGGGAGGACCCGACAAGTTTTTGAACACTGGGCTAATCCATCGGTAGATTGCAACTTGGTTCGACAAAGAAGCGTCCACATTGGTCTTGGAACGGGAGCTTCATTTCGTATTTTCAGACCTATACGAGGGGAACTTCATGTTCACGGATAGTGAAGATCTCTATGTCGTTGACTTCGAGCAAGCAAACTTTCTACCCCTGAGCTTCATGACTTATGCCATGATACAGCACCACGACGTGTGTTCATTAAGGGATAGATTCTCCCTACCACAACACAACCTCGAAATTATGAGACGGATCTGTTCGCTCTTGATAATGAGCAACCGGAAGATTGGTTAGTTTCTATCCACGACGAAAGCCGTTGGTGATGTTAACACAATGTTCCAGGCCTACCTCTTGAATGAGGTGGAATGGATGTAGCCCTAGGTATGTCAGGTGGACAGCAGCAAAGTGGATTGGAAAGAGGCCTCCGAGATTTGGTAAAGAAGGAAGAACGATGGGCTCCGATCGTAGCTTTCGAATCATTGAAGCCGTTAGGATGGTAATTTGCAGTGTAGATAGCATCGCGTTCCTGTGCCCATAGTTGTAGAGCCTCAAGATGCTAGAGATGCGGTGGAAAAGTACCATGTTCATTGTCATTGTACAAGCGACCTGCCCTTTAAGGAGTAGATAGCAGATTTACTTAGTCCCTGCCGTTCCCTCATAATCAACGTGAGGTGCTTACAATTATTCTTATCGCGTGCCATGATAACGTCCTCGCTATTTGGTAATCATCGTGACCCCTGCTCCTTGGCGTGCATCCGTGGATACCAACCCCGCTCACGAAATGCGCCCTGAGCGTCAAATTGCTACCATCATTGATGCCGCGCGCCCTACTTGGGCGCAGTAGGATCCGTGAAACGTCACGACAAATCATGGATTCGCTCGTAATTCGCCTATTGACGCTACTCAACGGGCCTCAAGAGTCCGACGAGGAGGAGGTCCATCTAGGATCTTCCGACAGCGTTGTCCAAGTCAGCATTGATCCTACAGGGTCTGCTGAGGACAAAATTAGCATGGGTACGAGGGAGCGAGAGCGGCCCAAGAAGAAGAGGAACCCTGTATTTGCTCGCCTTTTCACACAGCCGCAAAAGTCGACTGACGACTCTTCCACGGGCTTCACGGCGGTGACTCTTCAGTGGAGGGCTGCCGGCCCGAAACCATGGTGCATCCTGGAGAGCTACGATTACTTTGACCCTAACCGTTCCAAACGGCGCGGTGCGTCACGGGCTGTCCAGTTCATGGTCAAGGAAGTGGCCGGGTTTGTAGGACGTCCAAGGCCACGATGGACACGGGCCGTGAGGAAGCTACGGTTGGCGGATGAGCTTACTGGGGGCCTCAAAGGTTTGCCATACCTATCTTGTAGAACAATCTACGCCCATTCCCATACCCTGGCCAACATCCCCAAGCCTCCATCGTGTGCGAGGTGCATGGAATCCAGGTGGTGCTCAGCAAGACTAGGGACAATTCCCTATTCTCTACAGCATCTGCGGAGCTCTTCGCGCAAGAACTACGACGGCTAGGGGAAATTTATCGCCCGATGAGGACAAGGAATAACCTCAAGAAGATACTCCTGCTTCAAATCTACCACGCCAATCTTAACCTGTTTGCCGATTTCTTGGAGATCTTGGCTATAGACTATGTCAGCCCTCTCATGCGTACTCTCGATCCTTGCCGTGCAGAACTGCGACGCTGGAATCTCAAGGCCATTATGACGGATTCTCAACTCTATCGGCAACTTACCAACACGGGTGCCGAGATGGCTACCACCGTTGAGTCGCTGCTCGAAGTTGTCTTGGCACTAGAGGATGGGGTCAATGTAGCAGCCTTGGGTGCAGAGATCAGAGGCGGTATCAAGGATGTCACGACGCGTCTTTCCAGAATGTCGGAGGACCTTGACCACCATCTCCAGCTGCTAAGTCTGTCTAGGGACATGAACCAATTGGGAAACGTCAAGGCGCTGACGCTTTTGGCCACGATCTTTCTACCGTTGTCCCTCTCCGCAGGCGTCCTAAGCATGCAGTCGCGCTTCAAAGACTTGGGCGACCTTCTGTACGATTTCTTCGGTGTCGTGGTTCTCCTCGCAGCCGTGGTCTTGCTGCTTCTCATCATCATGTTTGCATTCTCCTCGATAAAAGAGTTGGAGAGCAGGCTCTGGCAGTACGACGTATACAGGGTGTAGGTGCGGCCCGCGCTCTTGGTCATGATGACAGCCATCGCGCTGATATTCGGTGCACTGCTCCTAACGTCCTTTGTGGTGGGCATGTTCAAGGACGTGGTTCTGGGCGCAAATATTCTTTGCTATGGAATGCTCGTGGCTGTCGGAGGGCCCATGATAATTACCTGCGCCGTCCTTGTGGTACGCTAGATGATTGACCTCGTCCCGTTCAGTATGCCATCATAGAATATTAGCAGGCAAAAGGAGAAGCAGGAGGATCCTGAAGGGGACTCGGGACGTGAGCCAGCTAAGAACAAAACCGCCCCGAATGCCTCTGTCAGCGCAGGTGTCAAGGTCGATGGTGATGTGGGTGGGAATGGCCAAGATGCTGGCTGCGCGTCGCCGGGAGATGGCGCCACGGAGATTCGGTAACAACGAAGAACACTTTCAGTCAGACCACCCATCTTGCTGGATTATGAAATTTCAGCCTAGGTACCAAGATTACGTTCGGCCGCTCCATTCTTCAACTCCATGCTTTTGAGCCCCGGCTGTGGGGATACCCGGTTATTTTAAAGCCCCTGACAGCGTCATGATTGCCGTGGCAAAGTTATCGATAAGATCCTGGCAGCCCACCCGTCTTATCAAGCTTATCTGTGGTCGTCGGCAGTGACTAATGGAAGTTTGCACGATGTCCAAGACAATCTCGTAAGTGCAATTGATTGAGGAACTTCACACATGCAATGGAATGCACTATTGCTTCCTCGGTCTCGAATACTCTGAATAATCAATAGTCTTTTCCATTTAATTCACATGGATAAATAGGGTGACGTAGGGTAACCACGCTGAAGGCATCGCATGTCCTAATTTCCTTTGGAGCAGATACACACCATTGCTTGCGTCGCCAACTGACATGAAACGTACATTTCTCGTTAAATCACCGTGAATCTAGTCTTCCGCGACAGATGGCAATCCATTTCCAGATACATCGGCATGCCAAGCTTGTTTGTAGTATTGCCAAGCTACCAAGAGATCTCATCCAGGCCACGCCAAGCTTTCCAGAAGATCTATCAAACTTCAACTGCTAACCTCCCGTGGCATAGCTAATGCAGGTACAGAGTTCAGAGGGAGCACCACATTGCTGCTCTCAAGCCTCTGGGAAAGCTTCTGGAACATGAGTATCAAGACTATATGTCGTGCTTGAGTCGAGATTAAACAATCGCACAGACAGGCCAATTAAAGCCAAAAGGGTAAAGACTCGTGCAATAAACAATGCCACACCCTTTTCTCGACCGAACAGAGTTTGTCTACTGTAACCCTTGAAGGGTGTCGCTGACGCCTATCAGCCACAATTTTGCATGCTGACGGAACCGAGCTTGCTTTATGAACAAAGAAAAAAAAAGAGGAAACCCCCGAGGCTCAGGGGAGGGGGGAGGCCCTCGGATGACATCCAGGCACTTTTGCGTCGCCTCGGTCAAATTACAATTGCCCCGGCACGATAAGACACATTTTAGAGTCCAATTAGCGTGCTCGCTGCCATCTCCAGGTCGCATGTTGCGCGCGGGGTTGGCGCTAGCGATAAGGTCCGCCGGTTAGATCGGCTCCGGAGCTGACCAACCGTGTGCCACACCACCGCTCTAACTGATACGCCATTTTGCAGTCTGTCGATCTGAATACGCTGGCGGTACGCGTTCTCGGTGAGAGGGCGAGTGGCGTGACGGTGGTCTACCCCAGATTCGCTTGTACCTCTGCGTAGACTTTGGAGTCGGCTGCTCGGTTGCAACCCTCCGGAACCGACAAGGCCTCCCCCTTTTGGGGATAACTCTTTTCAGTAGACCCCCTTCACCCGTGTTTTAGGCGATTCGAGATTTCAATCGTTCAGACCATTGACATGACCTCTTGTTTCCCGTCACAGCCCAAGATCTTGGCGTCGTCAGAGAGCTCAATAAGCATCTTGGCTCTAAGCATATGTCAAACGCCCTTCTTTCTCCTGAGCTGCCATCCACGCGACCAACAAACGTCCCGATAGCCTCGATGCTTGAATAGGTTAGGGTCCTCCGATCATGCGACTGGGAAGTCCCACTGATCCCGGCATAGACTTGCCGCGTTATCCGTGAGACGTCTCTGTAGGATCAACCAACCGGTACCGAAGGTAATACACAGATTACGTATCTGTGCATCCCTGTTTCAAAGCACCTTCCCCATTCATTTAAGCCAGAAAACAGAAGAGCCCGCCACGCCCGCCTATCAAACTGACCCTTGCCACCAGAGGGTCGAGTTTATATCTGCGCCGTTCCGCTGGGAACGAATGCAACACTGTCTCAACCTCACCACCTTTTTGAAGTGCCAGACTCACCATGGCAGACATTAATCCCAAGAATGAGGCTCTCGAAGCCGATGAGGGTGCCCCGAGGGTCGATGAGAAGCCTGGAGTCAGTGAGGAGACGACGACAGCCGCCCAGGAGAAGTCTTGGGCTACGCGCAATGGACTCACCTTTGCTTCTTTTACTCCGCATGAGGACCATGGAAAGGGCACTGTGGAGCTGCAGCGGGAGATGAAGCCTCGCCATCTCAACATGATTGCTATTGGCGGCAGGTCAGTTATTTCCTGGTTCAGTGCATCGAGTTGATGCAGACGACCGAGGCTTTTGGTGGAAATACGGGAACTGACCGGAAATAGTATCGGTGCTGGATTCTTTGTCGGTAGCGGTGCTGCTCTGCAGACCGGTGGTCCTGGCTCTGTTCTAATCGGCTTCCTCATCATGGGTGTCATGATGTTCAACGTTGTCTACGCTCTTGGTGAACTCGCTGTCATGTATCCAGTTTCCGGTGGTTTCTATACGTAAGTGATCGACCGTAAACTGATCATCATCCATGGTGCTAACGAAGGGCAACAGCTATGCCAACCGATTCGTTGATCCGTCTTGGGGCTTTGCCATGGGTTGGAACTATGTCATGCAATGGGCCTTTGTGCTGCCTCTGGAACTGACAGTTTGTGGAACCGTTATCCAGTATTGGTCTCCGAATAGCAGCGTGGCTATCTGGGTTAGCGTAAGTCACGGATACTCCATGCTGGCTCATCAGGTCCGGTGCTGACAACCTCAGGTCTTCTTGGTCGTGATTGTCATCATCAACATTTTCGGCACTCTAGGCTACGCCGAAGAAGAGTTCTGGGCATCTCTTATCAAGTTGACTGCAACAGTCATTTTCATGATTGTCGCCATCGTCCTTGTCTGCGGTGGCGGCCCTTCGGATGGCATGTATAGCCATTACTGGGGTGCACGGCTCTGGTACGACCCAGGTGCTTTTCAACATGGCTTCCGAGGATTCTGTGGTATGTAGAGCTCCTTATGCCTTCCTCCCATTTTCGACTTCTAGTGTCTTACATCAAGCGTACAGGCGTCTTTGTCACGGCTGCCTTCTCCTTCAGCGGAACAGAGCTGGTTGGCTTGGCAGCTGCGGAAGCCAAGAACCCTGCCAAGGCTCTGCCCGGTGCTATCAAGCAGGTTTTCTGGCGAATTACCTTATTCTATGTCGTTGGACTCCTCCTGGTTGGACTCCTCGTCGACTCCAAGGATAAGCGTCTCTTGAATGCCAGCAATGATGATCCCAGCGCCTCGCCTTTCGTCATTGCCATTGCCAATGCTGGACTCAAGGGCTATGACTCCTTCATGAACGTCATTATCCTGGTTTCCGTCCTTTCTATCGGCGTGTCATGTGTATACGGCGGAAGCCGCACGCTCGTCGCTCTCGCCCAGCAAGGCTTCGCCCCCAAGTTCTTCGCATACATCGACAAGTCGGGCCGTCCCCTGCCTGCTGTCAGCTCCATCATCCTGATCGGCGCCCTGGGATATCTCAGTGTCAACGGCAAAGGCAGCACCGTCTTCACCTGGCTCCAGGCACTCTCAGGCTTGGCAGCGTTGTTCACCTGGGGCTCTATTTGTCTCTGCCACATCCGGTTCCGACATGCCTGGAAGTATCACGGCCATACTCTAGACGAGATTCCATTCCATGCTATCGCTGGCGTTTGGGGATCATACATTGGCCTGACACTGAACATCATTGTCCTCATCGCCCAGTTCTACACAGCCATTACCAACCTTGACGGCTCTGTTGGCGATGCTGAAACATTCTTCGAGTCCTACTTGGCGTTCCCTGTTGTAATCCTTTTCTATATTTGCGGGTATATCTGGAAACGACAGAGTTGGTTGAAGCTCAGCGAGATTGACCTTGATACCGGTCGTCGGGAGCATGATTGGGATACTATCCATGCTTACCGCCGAGACCTTGCTGCTGCACCCGCCTGGAAGCGAGTGTTGAAGCTTATTTTCTAGTTTGTCGTTTAGTAGAATACGAATACTAAGCATGCAGGCATCTATGATAAGCATCTTACTGTGGAGGGCGGGTAAGCACTATGTAACTAGCCAGCTCCAGTAATACGTCTATTCAAGCTACATATTTTGGACAATCACATTGGTGGAAGGCATTGACAGTGGAACATGCATTACTAATATTTCGTAGAGTGAACTCTTGCGTTGACTCGCTGTCGCTTGAACCATAACACTAACAACGACTCGTCACCTGTGGTTCAGCTGGATCTCAGTTCTTCCCACCCACTGCCATCCCGAGGATGGAAGATGAGATTTGGTCCACTCTGCGTCGATGAGAAAATATCGTATATCTGAAACTCTTCTCGTCTGTGTCTCCCGTTCGGTGCTCCAGGAGTACCCTCCCCGGTCTTCCCGGCGTCTCCAGGAGCTCTCTCAAAATCAAAGTACCACATCGTCTTTGCGACAACAAGACTCGCCTCGAGGTAAGCCATGGCTTTGCCCGCACATGCTCGATGCCCGACGGAAAAGGCAGCAAACGCCTCGTTCATGCGGTGGCGCGCAGCTTCATCAGCTTCAAGCCAACGTTCCGGCTTGAAAGCATAAGAGTCCGGAAAATACTCCTCATTGTGGTGGAGGGAGTAAATGTTCACGCCAATGTGGGTCCCAGGAGAGACGACATGCCCATCAACGACAAATGGTTTGCTTTTATCGTCGTCGTCGTAGAGCTTCCTCCATAGCGTGCCACTGACGGGAGGGGACATTCGAAGCGATTCGTCAATGGTAGCACGAAGATAGCGGCAGCTGGATAACTTCGGTCCGCCCTTTATCTCTTCTCCGCTGGAAAACGTAGAACGGATCTCGTCGGTGAGCTTGCTGTAGCAGCCAGGGTTGCGTGATAGGTAGAAGAAGACACTTGACATTGCTGTGGCCACCGTATCGCCTCCTAGGTAAAGGTTCTTGTCAGCACTGCAGCCGTGAGCGGACACATTACGAAAGACAAACCTGCTGGGAGGAAAAACATTGCTTCAGCCCATATATCGCTCATTCGTACATCCTTAGTCTCCTCGAGCTGTTCGACGACGCGGGCATAAAGATCTTCATACGCGTCTTTGGGCTTAGACAGACGTGTTGAAATCATCAGGTTGAGCATATCGTAGAACTTTCTCAGTTGCGTGTGAGTAAGAAGGTTTGTGAGGAGTGAAATGACCGAGTTACTCAATATGGGGGCTTGCATTTTGACATTGCTAACACCGTTGCCAAAGGTGGTGGCATCGACCAGGAATTGGTATTTTTCATCGATCTGTGAGTTCAGCGGAAATCCAAAAGCCAGAAAGCCCACGATGTCAGCTCCAAGGCGCCGAATACGCTCCGACATGTTGACGTAAGTATTCCTCTCACTGGCCTCCACCAGGAGTCGCAGGAAAATGTCGATCTGCGCAGACATTGTTGGCTCAAAGTTGCGCATGGCCCGCTCCGTGACAGCGGCACCGACAAGTTTGCGCCTGACACGGTGGGTGTGTCTGTCTAGCGCATTGAAGATACAAATCTTTCCAGTTGTCGCGAGCGTTACCAGGTAGACATCCGACTTGGTGACTCTTTCATTGTTGTAAATGACTAGTGGCGATAAGGCGATGTACTGATATGAACGGACTGAAACTGACCTTGGAGAGCTTTAGAAGAGCTGAAAACAAGCCGATTTGGTCCGGATCGGATTACAGGTCCTGCATGGATCTCAGGTTACGGCATCATCTCTCAGAATTCTGCTTGACGCACCATATTTCTTAAGATCTCTCTGCGTGATCTGGGGAAGCTGCAAGAACATTGAATGAATGCCGCCGTAAAAGTCGGTAATCTTTGCCAAGAAGGGGCCTGGATAATTCCTCAGAGGGTGAAGAAAGAGATTGTACCCAATCGAGATGAGACACTCGTGGCATCAAGTCAGCGTTTAATTTACATCGTTTCGATTGTGAGGTAAGGTTCCTACATAGGTGATGAGGCCTGTAACAGCGTACGCCGCCACGGTCGAAAGTGAGACGGATAGGGCCATGTTTGATGGCTCTGGGGATGCTGATATCTGCGAGGCAACACGGCTGGTCTCGACCTTTAGGTGATTGTAGCCTTGCTCCAATAATGCCGAGAAGGAGAGGTGTTTGGTATAAGCCTGGTTTAATCGTGTTCTTGTGAAATGCAGCTCTCGGTCGCTGGCATCCTGAATTAAATACCATGCATGAAATACGCTTGAATGTCAGTATGCCAAGTTTGAGCGGCACAATTATCCATTTCGGGAACATCTGATGCAACTACAGACACTCCATGGTGGGACTGTGCCACTTATGGCAATCCGATCTTCAATGAGAGCTTATTCCGCTAGCCAAGCACGGCAAAGATATTGTCAGCACAGCCCAAATGAGGGACGGGGTTCCAATGCAATTAGCCTGAAAGCATACACATGGTCACTGAGTAGTCAGCCCTGCCAGCTCTGGCGAATAACATTGGTGGGATTAATCAGTTTCATGACACCAGCCAAGCCTTGTTGATGCAGAAGATAGGAGAACTGAGGTCCCAAGCCGCATGCCGAGTTGTGGTAGTATCTGGTACAACTACGTAACGCGTATCTCTCAAAGCGGACTTTCATTAGCGATAATCTCACTCGTCGTTTTGTGTAGAGCCACGCCTTATTTAATTTCCTTCTTGTGATGCTGCTATGTAACTGACAAAAGCTCGGAACATTTGAATAATTAATAGTCTTTCATCATGGGAGACGTCCGTTGTGCGCGAAAGTAGTGCTCGGGTACCCGGGCTCATTCAGGGCAGCTTCCAGACCATATATTTTGACCGTTCCTCAGAATTTCGTAAAAAAATTTTCCGCCCTGTAGTGACTCACTTGGTGAGTATGCATAACAATATCCATCCCGTACGAGCTTCCTAAGCTGCAGCTTTCTGGCTAGCCTTCTTCTCCTCAACCTCCTTGTCAATAATAACGACCCGGCTAATCTTGGCAATGTCATCCTCCATGCTCCTGGCGTTAACGGCCAAACCCTTGAAGACATCGTTGCTGACAACCAGGTTGGCAATAAAAAGAGCCTCTTCGTCGCCGACCGTCTCGGAACGAACATGGTGGCAACCTGGCGCTTCGTACCAGCTCTCCCCTGGACCATACACTTTGGCACCACTATCATGCGAATGTGTGTTGCCAGTTGTCGGGTCTACATGGGTATGAATCATCTGGTTCAAAACATGGCCTCGAATCACAGTCGCCACAATGGCCGCGCCTGCATGACTATGAGGCGGTGTCGCTGAGGTTCACATCAGCCGTGGTCTCATGAAAGGATGTAGAAGCAGTGAAATAGGGAGGAGCACTGACCAGCATTTGGAGGAGCCGTTACAAGTAATCCAAGCCATGTGTTATTGGGAAGATTGGGAGGCTGGTGTACGTGGGATACAGTCACGCTAACTATCGGTCGTCTTCAAGAGACATCAGCATATCAGGTTCAAGATTGCAGCTCACCGGCAGGATGAGGCATCCATAGCGGCAGGTAGGCGATGGAAAGAGAGTACTGACCCGTCAACTGTCCATTGACCATCCTTCTTGACCACGTTCTGATCTTGCCACCGAAGGTTTAGGTCGACGTTGGGGAAGGCCATGATGTTGTGTATCTTGAGAGAAGGCAGCGATGTTGCGGGAGGATAGTGAGTGCACCCGGGGAGAAAGGTTACCTTTATACATACCCCAGGAGAAATTTTCTTGACTAGTCGTTTGTTGAGTCTACCGTCAAGCGCCTGGATACGCAGGGCGAATGTGTTGAGATTCCCCACGTTTCCACGCGTGCAAGGTAAGCACTACGAAACGACAACACAGTGTCCACTTGTCAAGACGGAGTTCTGCCTTCATTTGACAGTAGACACAATGATTCCGGTTCATCCGACAGCTAGAACACGGTCAGATGACCCACAAGATAGGGCTGCAAATACTGTAGAGGTTGAGGTGAGACATGTGGGCCGGTAACCAACGAGTTCCGCCCGGCTCGGAAGCCAAAGTGTAGCACAACAGCTGCTTGTCCTTGAGTAACATGCTTTTTCGATGACAATTATCTGAGTCATATTTCAGTCATTGAGAATTTGCAGCTTTTGCCCACGACTGACGGGGCGGCTGAGAATGACTTTGACATGATGCGACGAGCGGGCGGGTGATTGGCGATGCCAAGACTTGCAAGTCGGATGGCAACTTGCCTCATTGGGAAAACAGTGTGTTCAACACTGTCCATTCGTGGGCACGCTGGTTTCACAAGGCACAGTTCAAGGCCGAGAGTGTCAGCAGAGCGGTTTCTGCGGATGCTGCGGAGAGCACAACAGGCGTGCGTTGGAGTACAAATATCTGAGCTGAATCGAACCAACCGATAGATCAGCAAACGAAGCAGCCACTGGCTTTGAATGACAGGAATCCTCCCAGAGCTCGTCCTCATTCCACGCAGAGCTTCCTCATCTACCGTTACCCGGTCTTTGTTCCATTCAAAGAATCCCTTCATCAATATAACCATTACAGTTTACTACCCTCAATACCTGACACGAATCATGGCTTCAACCAACCTCCCAACTACTATGAAGGCTGTTCTCCAGCCCGACAAGAACTCACACAAGCTCATTCTCACTGAGCAGCCAGTTCCTGTGCCCACTCACCCCGAAGATGTTCTTGTAAAAGTGCACGCGACAGCGCCATGCAAGGGTGAGCTGGACTGGGCTCTCTGGGCTCCCGACTTCATTGGCGATGACAAGATGCCCATTCCGGGGCAGGATCTCGCCGGGGCCGTGGTGATTGCTCCTGAGGCCAGTGGCTTCAAGACTGGTGACGAGGTATACGCCCGCATTGAGGCCAATCGTCCAGGTGCTGCAGCCGAGTATGTTTTGGCGCGGGTACCGGAGCTTGCCATTAGGCCCAAGAACCTCAGCTGGGTGGAAACAGCTGCCACACCTATCAGCGCCCTAACGGCATACCAATCCCTCTTCACTAAGGGCACATTAGATCCCTCGGCACTCACAGGAGATACAACTGCCCGGGATAAGAACTCCAAACTCAGCGTCCTCATCACTGCTGCAGCCGGAGGAGTCGGTAGCTGGGCTGTTCAGCTTGCCAAGGCTGCCGGAGTAGACACCTTGGTCGCCGTCGTCGGACCAAAGAACCTCGATTTTGCCCGAGAACTTGGCGCGACCGAGGTGATTGACTACACCAAGCAAAGTATCGGCGACTGGGTGTCCGAGGACCCCGGATCTCGACAGATTGATCTTGTCTTTGACTGCATCGGGGGACCATCACTCGCCCAGTCCTGGTATGCAGTCAGAAATGGGGGCAGTCTCGTTAGTGTCTGCGCTGTACCCGAAGAAAACCGTCCGAAAGACGTGAAGAAGGAGATCCGTAGCCTGTGGTTTGTCATCACTCCGCTTGGCAAGGACCTGGATACCATTACCGGTCTGTTGGAGGCTGGCAAGCTGAAACCGAACATTGACAGCGTGGTTCCCTTTGAGGACTTTGCTGAGGCGTGGGACAAGGTAGAATCGGGTCGGACGAGAGGAAAGGTCATTTTACAAATATCTGAAAAGGCATAGTGTTGGCAATTCTCAAATGGGATCTGCGATCTTCCGTGTAACTGGTAGACAATTCTTCGCTTAACCAATATATATTATTTCTATCTAGTACTGGTGTGTATATCTCATTATGGAGGTTCTAAAGCGAAGTATGGCAATATACTAAAACATATAGACGCCCTTCCGCTGTTGGTTGCCTGGACATCCTATCTCTATATTCCTATCCATATCCCACGCTAATGACACTAATAAAATAACTCGGCAGTGCTATTAGTTCTGTAGTCATTTTGTTGCTACTATTATGCGCTTGTCAAGGATTCATGCGAAGATTATCTCAATATCAGTTCATCGAACGTAGTAGCTAGCGTGGGCCAGTAACTCACTTGCCTTCCAACGAGACTGATGATTTCAACCGAAGTAAATGCCGACAATATCAGAGGTATTGTTTTCATTCAATCTGGTTTAAAGAAACAGTTCGTAGCTCGGTCCGGATTTGAGTATAGCTGAAGGTGCCTGATGAGCGCCCACACGGGTAGGGGTGATGGCCAAGTCAATGGAGAACTGTATTATTGCCCACCACGAACCCCGACAGCATAGTGAGATTGTCTTGGAATCTAAGAGTATGCTCCATATCCAGATTTGCTTTCCAGTTTTGGAAGGTCAACAGGCTATGGTCAACGCCCTGCTCACCCAGCGCTCTTCGTCTCAAAGATTTGTGGCTTGTGTGGCTTTGTGGTTTTATGGCTCTGTGGCTACGCTTCAAGCTAAGGCAGCCGCGTGACTCTCCATCTCGGCATTCAGCCATCCTTCACGGCTTAGTCATTCGTACTGAGGACAGCAATTTCTGAACGTAAACACGAGCCAGAGCTTTGTGTTAATCACACTCCATGTCAAAGCCTAATTTATATACGGATTATTTAATAGGAACCCAGAGCTGGCTATGAAGTAGACTTATTCTTGTCCTGAATTGTACGCAAGTTCAGTTGCCTGGACAGACGCGTCCCCTACCCTAGAGATACACGATTGCAACGAGGCCGAGGCACTCTCGTACCATCACTTGGGGGCTGGACTTTCCGTATCCTTTCCATGGCCCCATGCTTTCTGTTTTAGTGGTGTAGTGTACCTGCATAATCTTGACTGTTAGCGCATTAAGAGCCATGTCGCCTTCCCCAAAAGCATTGGCTAGCTGGGCGTGCTTGCTTCCGGGTACAATTCCCCTACCTAGCAGTAGATGTCCTTGAGACGTTGCCTAGATCCAGCTTCATCTGGACAACTTTACCCGCATTACTCCCAAAGCAATTAACGAAAGAATTGATCTCTGATCTCTTTATCAGCTAGTAGTGGCATCTTCCAAACTGCCACCTCTCTTCATACCTCGTCTCAGTGTTCACACCCTGTCTTAGTGGACTTGCACGGTCGTTCGGCCTGCGCTTCAACTGATCCGACGTGATGATGCGTGTAAAGGAAGGAACCCAGCCCGGGGCCTCAAGCGGCACTGTACCATCATCTCGACGCGTTAAGACAAAGGTCCCTAGCCTCTCACCAACCACTCGGGAGGACCCTGGTGTCGCTGCCCCTGTCGATTCTACGCCTGAGTTGGACACTACTCGGCGTGAGAATCCCAAGACAAGTTACCCAGTTCCATCTCCATCATTAGGGACCACCCCTGCTCCCGCCAACCGCCGGCTCGAGGAGCACCTCGGTCGAGACTTAACAGCCGTCGACCCCCCGGTCGCGGGGAGGGCGACCACACGACCACCCCAAGAACAACAACATTCCGACCCCTGTGAGAAGCCCCTCGGTATCACTACCGGGCTCCAGGTCCTAAAGTCTTCTCTAGCCGATCATTTTGGTCGATTTCCGGGCCTGGGCAAGAACTCCCTCCTGAAACAACTGGATGACACTCGGACTGTGCTCAACATCCCGCAACAGAGTCATGAATGTACGAAGTCGGTGTTGGAATTCGAGCGAGCAGCGCATCATGGTAGCCAACTGCTGATTCAGATGGCCTTGGAACTGGAGAAGGACGTGGGTGCCGCCCTGCGACTGAGCAGTGCTGTCTGGGCGCTATCCGACGACCCCGAAGCTCGGGAGTCCGTCAGCCAAGTCCAAGAATTGGCCTCAGACTCGAGAAAACGAGTCCTCGCGATTATTGATTCGTGGAACAAAGTCGTGGGTGGAATAGTCAACGATGTGCATCAACTCCAACAGGACCATCTTCGCCGCGTGGCGCAGATAACCGGGTCTGAGAAGCACACCACGGGGGTGAAAGAGTTGCTGCAGATGGAGGTTGAGCAGGCGAAGTTGAAGCACAATTTGGACAGAGGTGATTGATACATTGTGTTGATCAGATGAGTGAGACTGATCAGCATGATAGTGCATCACAACATGGGTCACAGCCGCAGGACAGACGTGCCGTCAAAGAATAGGGATTGCTAGACTGCATAATGCTAGTTCATTATTTCGTATTAGACTTTGCTCCTCATTGTCCAAAGTCGAATGCTCCATACACATGATCGCTGGCTCTATAACGGCCTGCAAGAAATACAACACAACGCATCCTAACACGCTTCATCCATGGTCTTGTAAAATCAGAGCTTGAAATAGTATGCTTTCTTTTTTGTTTTGCTTTTGTAAATGCCCCCTCCCTTAGAGTCGGGCAGAGAAGCTGGGCAGGGCGCTCTGGCCGTAGGGGCTCGACTGCGGCTCGTGAAGAGGGAGAGCCGTGACAGTCGCCTTGATCCTTCGTCCAAAGTACTCGATCTCGACGGTGTCTCCGTCGATCACGTCCTTGGGCAGGTATGTATAGGCGATGGGCTCGCCGATGCTGTATCCAAATGCTGCGCTGGTCACGTAGCCCACCGCTCGGCCCTTGGCGAACACTGGCTCTTTACCAAGGACAACCGAGCGTCCGTCATTGATGGTCAGGCCGCGCAGCCTTCGAGACGCCTTTTCACTGGATCGTCCCTTGAGGGCAGCATGGCCGACGTAGCCCTCCTTGCCGGGCTGAATGGCGAATTCGAGGCCGGCCTCGTAAGGGTCGTACTCGGTTGTCATGTCGACGCCCCAAGATCGGAAGCCCTTCTCCAATCGCAGAGCATTGAAGGTGCTTCGACCGGCAGCAATCACTCCATAGGGCTGGCCAGCCTGCCAGAGTGCATCCCAAAGACGGAGACCGTTGTCTGCGGTGGTGTAGATCTCCCAGCCCAGCTCGCCAATGTAGGAGAATCTGGTGGCGATGACGGGAATGCCAGAAATGTTGGCCTTCTTGACATGAAGGTAAGGGAGCGCCTTATCGCTAAAGTCATCCTTGGTGATCAGGTTGATGACATCCCGGGCACGAGGACCCCAGAGCCCGACACTGGCAAGACCGCCCGTGATGTCGCGAACCTGCACGGATCGGTGAGGGCTTGCCTTGGTCTGCAGACGAGCCTCTCTCGTGAAGTAGGCCAGATCGACGGGGCCGTTGACGCCCACGTGGAAGAGGTCTTCGGACAGTCTGGCCACGAAGATGTCGCTGCGGATACCTCCATGGTCGTCAAGGAGCAGTGTGAATGTGACCTTTCCGACTTCTCTCGCAACATTGCCTGTCGACAGTCGCTGCAGCAGCTCAGCCGCACCAGGACCAGTGACCTCCAGACGCCGAATGGGGGTCATGTCATACAGGGCCACGGCAGTGCGTGTCTTCCATGCCTCGGCCGCAGAGATGGCAGAGTAGTACTTGGAAGACCAAGCATCACGCTCGACAGGCTTCCACTTGTCTGGGAGATCCTTGAGAAGCTTTTGGTTGGCCTCGAACCAGTGAGGCCGTTCCCAGCCGCCGGCCTCGAGGAAGTATGCGCCAAGCTCCTGCTGGCGCGCATGGAATGGGCTGACGCGGAGATTCCGGGGTGAATCTCGGGGCTGGAGAGGGTGAAGAATGTCGTAGACTTCGACAAAGTTCTGCGACGAGGTCTCGGTGACGTACGAAGGTGAGAGCTGAACCTCCTCGAAGCGCGACAGCTCGCACTCGGATAGATCGATCTCAGACTTGCCCGTAGTCAAAATCTGGGCAATGGCTCGAGCAACACCGGCAGATTGTGTCACCCAGACAGCTTCAGCCACATAGAAGTTGTCAAAGTTAGGAGCCTGTCCGACAAGAGGTCCACCGTCAGGCGTAAACGACATGATGCCGTTGAAGCCGCTGGCGATCTTGCTCTCCCGCAGAGCAGGCAGAATCTCCTGAGTCAGCTTCCATGCCGGCTCAAAGTCCTTGGGGGTGAACTCGAGGCGAGACGGCATGTTCTGCTCATTGACGTGCTTGGGGGTTTCGCCTAACGAAGCGGCGACAACTGGTATCGCTCGGTGGCCATAGTAGCCAATGCCGTAGTGGTCGCCGTGTTCGCGATAGTAGAGATCCTGGTCCTGATGGCGCAGAATTGGGAGCCTTGCTCCGTTGGGCTCGGCGTTCTTACCCGCCTGGGCCGGAACGGAGCTCGTGTGGACGTATTGGTGTGCCATTGGTGTAAGAGGGATGGGCAGGCCGACCATGGCGCCCACCTCGACGCCCCAAAAGCCAGCGCATGAGACGACAATGTCAGCGGGAATAGTGCCCTCCCGTGTTACTACACCCGAGACATGACCGTCGGCATGGTCAATGCTGGTGACAACTGTAGATCCAAGGTATCGAACGCCAGCCTTGCGTGTGCGTTCAATGAGCTGCTGGACAGCACGGGCGGCTAGTGCCAGGCCGTCGCTGGGGATGTGCAAGCCACCGAGCACCAGATCCTTGTTCACGAGAGGGTAGATCTCGCGGACCTTTTCAGGGCTGATCAAGTGTGCCTCGACGCCCCATGAAGAAGCGTAGCCCTTCTTGCGCTTGAGCTCCTCAAGCCTCTCGGGGGTGGTGGCAATCTCAAGACCGCCGACTTGGTTGAAGCAGTCGAGCGACAGCAGCTTTTCCACCGTGTACTTTGCAAACAGGGTGAGGGTCTTGGATGTGTTGGTCTGGAACACCAGGCCGGGGGCATGAGAGGTCGAGCCGCCGGGCATGTCCAGGGGCCCCTGATCGACCACTGTGATGTCGGTCCAGCCGCGCGAGACCAGCTCATCGGCCACATTGACACCGACGATGCCGGCCCCAATGATAACGACGCGTGGAGAGGGCGCCATGGTCGTGGATAGGCCCGTGAAACAGGAAAAGGTGTGTGTGTGCGAGGGCAGGGGGTTTTGGTAGAGGAGATTGAGGTGAAGTAGGAAAAAGGGGGCGGCCTGCTTTTCAATACGCTATTGGTGAGAGGATCATCGTGAAAATATATCGAGATAGCAGAGCAAGCTGCCATTGAACCAACCCCGCACCACGAACCACCACGATCGTCACGACACGCCTATTGAAAGCATGTCATGGTTGCGATAGCTGCTCTCCGTGTCCTCCGGTTGCGGAACGCGATCACGTGATCGGTATAAGACGAGGCGGCGCCGAAGATGGAGGGTGTGAGATGGGGTCGCCGTATCTTTCTTTGGGCATGCGGGGGAGATAACGAAATGGTTCTAGATTGAAGATGGGGGATTCGGTTGAATCATCGGGGGCCATCCTTTTAGTGTCATCGCAAAGCCCGTGCCGAACTGATAGGACGCGTGCTAGCGCAATGCACGGCGTCAAATCTTGCATGGAGAGGTTCCAACGGCCGCTATCGAAGCGTCAGAGACCCAATGTCAGATGCTCGATCGAGAGTGGAGGCCTTTGCGCAAGGTCGGCAACGGGTCCGAGCGACTATCCATTCAGACAGGCAACTATGGATCAGCTGACCATTGGAGTTTCTCCAAGTCAAGGCGGTGGATGCTGTACCCTGGCCAGACGACGATAGCTTCAGTTAGCACCATCATGGGTTGATGGCCTCGTGAGGACCTTCGGTGTCCGTTCCTCACCGCTTGAGTGGCAGTGGTACAAGGAGGCTAGACACTGCGTTGAGGAATTGATCAAGTTCTAGCCTCGCAATTGGCCTCTGGCTGTATACAGCTTTACAACAGGTCTTTGCATAGCAATTGACCATGTTGCAAGTAGTGTCGTTGTGTAATGTTGCACATGAGCTAGGTTCGTCACAGCGTCTACAGGCCGTTGCAAAAGACCGACGCGGGCTCTATTCATCTGCACGACGTGTAGGCTTTTGGACTCGTAAATTTTTGCTAGTCTACTTACGCTTAATTAAAGTTGAGACAATCATGTTCCAGAGCTTGGAGGGCAGTGGTATACATTTCGCTCTTTAGTCACGATGGTATCCAATGGTTCGACAGCACTCCTGAAAGCTTGTTTCCCTTCTTAACCACTCGTCTAGCATTCTTCGAAGCTCCAACCAGAATTCAGTAGTCAGTTTTTCAAGACTAGTCTCGGAGCTGCCGATCATTGGTCAATTCTACACCAATTCAAGCCTTGCAGGTTTGACACGCTTAGTCCTCTCGACCATCTTCTAGCCGAGGTAGAGAATTGGGGTAATGATGTACATGGTGTTCTAGAAGAAATATTCCATGTTCCATGGTGTAAAAGAGGTATAGCGGTAGAAGAGACAGATGAAGATGTCTAACAGTGCCGATCCAGGCAGAGCAGGGCTGAAATCAGCTGAGGTACGGGAAAGTGTTCCGATCGGCGCCTTGGGGCTGACATGCACTGTAGAAGGCGTTTTTAGAAGTTGGAGAAACGAGAGAAACTGAGAGACAGGGACAATAACCAAGAAATAAATGGGCACACACTTGTTTGTCCATTTTGCTAGGGCCCTAGACGCGTATTCCTCGAGAACAAGTTGTATAGAATTATGTAGCAGCATACGCGTAGTTTGTCCTCGAGATTATTCACGGCGACAACGTAGGGCAATGCACTAGTGATTCTAGCTTCTCTAACCTCGTCAGGGAGTGTTCCCTGAAGCTTGCCCCCGTTGCATGGAACCCTGATTCCAACGCACAAGACACCCGCAATGAAGACAGGCCCAAGTACCAGTATGTGGTCCTGAATGCAAGCCTGAATCATATAAGGGTACGTGGCCTTGTTGGTCAGGTGCGAGTCTCGAGCGTCGATTCTTCTTTGCCCAGATAGCAGCGTCCGCGCAGCACTGGCTGTGTATTCGGGACCGATGATTGTGAAAGCGCCAGATGGCAAACTAGGAAGAGAGCCTGCACAGCGAGCTAGGGAGTCATGTCGGGGATTCCTGCTAACGATTATGACAAGATGAAGCAGAAGAGCAACGTCTTCAAGACGCTTTTGTGCGCTGAGCCAGAATTCCGGTTCGTCGTACACGTACATCGCAGGGAGGTTGTTGAACCTGGACACAAGGCACGTTAGCTTTTGTCCCTGTCAAAGGAGCGTCCTGGGAAGTGTTGGTTCCGGAAGCGTGGAGAATGTCTATTGCTTGGCTGAACAGGAGGAGATAGGGGCTATATACTTACCTTCCCTGAGGCAATAGATAATGTTAGCACAAATAGCTGCTACTGTGATATAATTTCTGCAATATATCAAGAACAGGATGATCGAAGCAATCTTCAACAGAGTTAAGGGGGTTTCGTAGAAGGTAAAGTCCTAACTGCCGCAGCGTCAGCTCATTTACCGGCAAGGCGAAGGAAACCACCAGAGACGGTGAAAGGGGCGATCATTTCGTCGTTGCAGTTGTTTACGCGAGCTGTCATTAGGGAGTGCATCGTATAGGCATCTTTGGAGTCGTTGGTGTAGTCCTTGACGGGGAAGAAAGTTGTTACGAGGCAAACATCCAAACTGATCTCGGGGTCTGATGATGTGCACTCTAATTTACCTGACTAACCGAACTAATCTAAGAGAGGTCCATATTTCCTTTTTCTTCAGCCTCGTTCTTCTACCGTGAGGCTGCCAAGACTTGCTCAATTCTGTTCTCTAATAACAACATACTGCCAAGACCGGCATCTCGGAGCAGGGAGACGTTTACGACCGAGAGCGTTGAAGCTCAGACAACGAATGACCGACTGCTCCAAAACACGGACTACAGAGGTTGTCAGTGATGGGCAATCAAGGGATAGCGATTGGAATGAGGCGGACGTGGAACGTGGCCCCCCCTGTCTCCTCTCCAACCTCCCTGGAGCGCCCCCATGACTCGACAGAGCAGGCAGGCCCTTTTCACGGTGGAACCTCGGGACGCCTTCTCCGACTCGGATACCCCGACTTGCCCCTGCAAGAAGGTAGAAAAAAAAAACACTCTGGCTACCCCATCTTCCCCAGATTGAAGCCACCCCAGTCGGTTTCTCGGCATGAGGAAACCGGGGGAGATGGAGGCTTCTAGCGTCGTGGTCTCCGCCCCCGCGTTGACTAAAATGACTCATAAATAGCCGGTTCCTGAGACGAACAGGTCCCAAAAGGTGGAGTTATTCAAAACAGAACAAGTGTTCCAGCTTCTGTCGTGAGCCACCTGGACCAGGGTTAGACAAATCGTGCATGGCTAGCGCCGTTTGCGCATCTCCGACCGTCGCCTACCCCGCGCCGCGCTTCGAGTCCCCCACACAAACAGCGCTGAGAAACCCCAGACTTTGCACACCCCCGGTTTCGGTACCCCAGACGCCCAAATCGGGAGGGTCATCAGAGAGCCCTTGTTGCCCGCTTGCAGGACACGCCAGCTCTCCGCATGGGTCCCACTCTTGGAGATGCGAGGTGATGCACAGGGGAATGTCGGGTGGAGAGGCGAGTCTATGTAGTTTGTAGTTTATGCCCAAGAGTGTGCCTGGGATAGGGTGCATGTTGCCTAGGGCACCTCCGCAGCCTCCGGACAATCAATCACGCAACAAGGGTCCTGGTAAGTCGACAGACAGACAGACAGACAGACAGGCATGCATTGCATCCCAGTCCCATAGGACTCTCTATTATCAACAAGATCTATGCATACAGTAAAACTTTTCCCCTCCTTAGAAGCAAAGACCAGACGTGCCCAAGCAGTCTAAAAGTGATTAAACATGATATTGCTAAAGTTTTCGCCTTCCCACCACGCCGAACCCCTGTTCTCGGTCATCGAGGGCTGTGAGTCGTCATAGCCCATGTCTCCAATGTTGACAAACTGTGAAGAGTCCGCGTAGAGCCACGGTGTAGTACACAAAGTCAGGCTGTCATCCACGGGCACTTCGTCAATGACCGTGTCCCGCGCGGAGTCAGGCTGTGAAGACAGCGCCGTCTTGTACGACAAGGTCGGCGCCTCTTGGCCTCCGTCGGCCGTGTTGATGGTAATCTCTGGCGATGTTGCCACGATGATCTCGAGCGTCAAGCCTTCGTTGGCATCGTCGTGAGCGGTTGTAGGGACTAGCGACGAATCCAGTAGGCCCGCGGAGGGTATCTCATGTGAGTCGGCGACGGTGTTGAATTGTAGGATTTTCCACATCAAGGGCACGCTGAGGTAGATTTTGGAGGGCATCCAGTCTTCGACGTCCATGTTTTCAGAGCCAGCGGCAATCCGTGTCATCTTGTCCAGGTTGCGGTCCTAGAAAAGTTGTTAGCCAAGTCATCGACAGTTGTCTGTAAAGAAAAACATACCAATGCTCTGCAGGCTGCTGATGTAGGCAGAAAGCCCTTCAAGAACCTCCTGCATTTCGCAAAGTCCGTGTTGGACTTGTGCTTGAGTCTGGCAGCGGCTGCACAGCAATAGTAAAGAT
This sequence comes from Fusarium setosum, assembly GCA_013623625.1. Taxonomy (NCBI): domain Eukaryota; kingdom Fungi; phylum Ascomycota; class Sordariomycetes; order Hypocreales; family Nectriaceae; genus Fusarium; species Fusarium setosum. The sequence goes on along the minus strand of JABFFE010000079.1, from coordinate 3,552 downwards.
GTACCGTAGCCGCGATGGCTGCAACGTGTCCAAAAAAAGGATCTGCCAGCGGGACTTGCTTGTCGACAACCATATCGATCATGCGGACAATCCAGGTCGAGTGTAGCAGAGCCAGCTCAGAAGATCTTCTCCAAAACGTATTGGGTATTGCTAGGTTCGGGTTGTGTTGTGCCCCAACAATGTAGAGGAACGGATGGTTGAGGACCGTCGGGATGACGTGGTATGTGAACTGCTCCTTCAGCCACGGTGCCCAATAGTCGCGGTGCATCTTCAAGTCTTCCACCTTTCGCTCGTAGAACTTGACCGTGTCGTATCGGTGACACATGGGGATCCTGTTCTCCGTCTCCATAAAGTCTGCGAGGACTTTGGCGTACATCGAGTCGTGTCGCCAGGGTTCTTTGAGGTTATTGTGGGCACAGTCAGACACGTACTTTCTGACCTGACTCCAGACCCAGCCCAGATGGACACTGGTGTTCCAGATTCCCGGTTCGTTTGGCGTCGAGCCAAGATCATCTCTCGGTAGAGTCGGGGCCTTTGGGTCGATATCCATCTGGAGTCCGCGATGTGAAGAATAGGATGGCCGCCAGGTGTCGGTTGGAACACTTAAAAGACCTTCTTGCCGGCCGTAGGACTGCTCAAGCATCTGGAGACTCCAGAAAAGCCTCTTTTTCCGCTCCGTTGTTGGATCATCGAGGCCATATACGGATCCCAGATCCAACATGGCAGATCGACAGAGCTGAAAGGCCAGGCCAAGATGGAACTGACCAAGGTGGACGTTTCCGTCTATATGAGTGTCAGTAAATAGATTACTATACAGTCTTGATTGATATTCTTACCAATAAAAGACGAGTACGAAAGCAAACACAAGCTTTCAAGAGTAGCCAGGTCCACGGTGCCGTTGGCTATCCGCAGCATGATGAGGCTCTTTGCACTGTTGCCGTAGAGTTGCGACTGATCCCGGTTCTCCGAGAAGCGCAACGTCAAGGCCAAGATGCTGCAGGCGAGCTCATCGTGAAGCGAGTTGTAGTCGCTAACCTCATCCCGCTCAAAGCACCAGATGGGCTGCCGGTGGCAATACTCAAAGTACAGCGCGATGCCGACTGCGATGTCAGACGGGCTGGGCCGCAGAGCCGAACTGTCCGAGTCGGATTTGACGGACGGGTGGCTAGTGGGATAGCTGGGTTCGCGGCCTTGGGCAAGTCCAGAGTATGACTTTTCGGAGGTGTCGGTGTTTTCCTCAAACGCCGATTCCTGTTGTTGTTGCTGTTGCTGCTGTTGTTGTTGTTGCTGACGCGCGGCGTGGCTGGGCCTAGAGATACAAGTTAGAACAAGGCGAGACAAATTTGTACGGGTGAAATATACAAGCTCCCACTTAGCAGGAAATCCAGTTTCTCTTCCAAGTGTGCTAGCCTCTCCTCCTATTATTAATGGTCAAGATGTGCTGTTGTTTGGTCAGAGATTGCTGGAGCAACGTACCGAAGGGCCGCTTTGCGACGGCCTTATCGCCGGCGGATAAGAGCATGACTGTTTAAGGCGGACACAACTTGAGCACGCCGGCTTTTCTCCAGGACAGCGCGTCTTTTTTCGCCTGGAAGGGTCAGCATAAACGACATAATATGGTGGTAGAGACGACTCACCTGCAAGTGAGGCAGGCATGGTGTGATCGCCGTCTCCCGCGAGAACTGGTGGTAGTGGCCGTGTTTTCCTCTGGGGGCGTCATTTAGGGGATTGCTCGGCCTTGGGGGGGGAGAGAAGAAAAAAATAGCCGAGCCCTGACACTGGCAGGAAAGTCGAGAGGGCCCGCCTCCACTAAATACTTGGACCAATCCTCGTTACAAACCCCGCATCAACCATTGGCCCCTGCTCTGATAACGCGGGGTTAGGTAGCAGGCTAACTACGGATACTCGGGGGGCTAACTAGAGGATCCACACGGGGGTCACCTGGGCTCCGTGAAGCTCCGAGGAGGATGCTAAGGGAGATGGTTAGTTTTTTTATTGTAGAAAATTATAGATGGGAGGCGAATTGTGGTGTGTGTGCCTTGTGCCTGGATCTTTTTGCAACGTGGCTGGGTAGCGTGGTACCGTTGGCATCATACCTGGCTTAAACAGCTAAATTTATAAAAGTTTATCTCTCCAAATAAGACTAGGCACTTATCTTCTAACCACCTACGTATCCTCTCCTAGCAGATAAAGCATTGGGAAAGAAAATTCGGAGATAATGCGGAAAGATAACGAGTGGGGTAAGGGTGGAGGAATGGGTGGAGGATGACAGGCTGTGGAGATAAGGAGGCAAAAATAACAAGCAACAGTCGAGATGGGAGAAGGAAAAAAATTGAGGAGCAAACGTCAACCCCCAACCAACCCCTTGACAAGGCGACAACTGACTCAAGCGCATCAGGATTTCAATTCATTATGGTCATGATTATGCTGTAATCTCCAAAACCGACTAAGTCAGAAAGGGTCACACGACTACAAGCTCGTCTCTAGCTCCGATCCGGCAGTTAGACGGCAACCCCTTTCTCCCCCGCACAATGCATCTACACTAGACAAACCACCATCATCTATCTACAATGTTCGAGATGTTCTTTTTTTTTTTTTCCTTTCCTTCTCTACAGCCTGGCAGTAGGGTCGGCCAGGTCCTTCATCTCTGTGTTGGGCCACTCAGGGTTGAGAGCTGGGTCGGGCCGCTCCCTGTCCCATGCCCACTTCTCCGCAAGCTCAGGAGACAGCTGGCCGTCAAGCATCTGCACCACATACTTGCCGAGCACGGGGAAGAACTTGTACCCGTGGAACGAGCCGCACGTTGCAACGTACAGGCCCTTGGCGCCTGCGTGCGGGGAGATGATGAAGTCCCCGCTCGTCGTGAAGGCGTCCCTGGGTTCGGAGGTCAGTCGGGGGTTTCTCGCCTTTGTCACCTAGAAACTCACCAGCAGATACGGTGCTTCTCCAGCACCCAGTTGGCTCCCTTCTTGCCGTAAAACAGCCGGTTGGAGTTGTCAATGTCCTCCTTGAGCTTTCCAGAAACCTTCCACTGCGCATAGTCCCGCTCGTCAGGCGGCGCCGACACGTAGCGGCCCGGCAGGACCTGGCGGGTGTTCCGAAAAATGTTCCGGCCCCACCACTTCAGCTCCCGGTCCTTGGTCGGGGGCAGGCTGCCAATAAAGGGGCTTCCTGTTTTTCCAGTCAGTCAGTTGGTCTGTGTGTGAAACAACTCCAACGTGGGATAATCACCTTGTTCAGCAGTGTATCCCTGGAAGCCAACAGGCATCTTGGCAAACCTCTCGTATGACTTCTCGTCCAATGTCGCCATGCCTGTGGTGATGCCGCCGGCCACGATTCGCTCGCCTGCGCGGAGATCGACAAGGCCAGTGCGGGCAGCGCTGTACTCCAACAGCTTGGGGGTGAAGGCGCCGGTGGAGAGGATAACGTGTGAGGCTGACAGCACCTCGCCCTTGCTCGTCTGGATGCCTGTGCAACGGCCAGTGGAGTCGATCTCGAGCGTCGCGACATCCGCCACCACGTACTTGACGCCCAGCTTCATGGCCTCGCGGG
>JABFFE010000078.1:0-28683 GCA_013623625.1 Fusarium setosum | reverse complement strand
GTATCTACACAGTATAGGCATTTAATCGGCCCAATACCATGCATCACAATAACCTTATCAAAGTAATCTTTCTAACTGCATCGCTAGAAGAGTCATCTTGCCTCTTTCAACCTTGAGATATACCGGATAGTACGAGAATTTAGCAGGAGAACCTAAAGCACCGCAGAGGAGTCTATGTCTATATGAAAGGGAAACAATATTACTCTTGTCGCATCTAATCTAAGCCAAGTCAACCCGTCTTCCTAAACATTCCTAGATATCTTGCACATCATTACTTCCTTGGTCGATAAACCCCCATGAATCACCCCTCTAGGCTCCCAGCCATTCTCTCCACCACACACTTCACTGCACCTTCTCCATCCAAGCAGGTAGGTCCACCATTCCCGCCATCTCATCAATGGTCTCGTTCCACAGCTTCTTCTGAACCCGCTGGCCCTCTGGACTCTTCACAAACTTGGTCGGCTCGTTCACTTCCATATCCCCCAAGAGCCTTCCATGCGTGTCTGCGCCAGCGACCACCCCAGCGTTTAGCGCAATCCATCCAGCCTTGTGCGGCGGCCGTGCAAAGACTGCCTTGACCGCGCCCATAGGGATGCGGATGTAAAAGGGCAGCACATCGGTCATGCCCGTATTGACCAGGCCAGGGCAGAAGCTGTTGATGATGACCTTGTCGGGGCGGTAGTGCTTGGCGAGCTCGAGCTGGAACAGCAAGCAGAGGAGCTTGGTGTTGCAGTACCGCGCGAGCATGTTGATGTCGTTGGCATTATCGAAATGCTTCAGGACCTCTCCTCCAAGGGGTTGCTTCTCGGATAGGCTGGCGTTTTCGTATTCTCGGCTGCCGGTCCAGGTGACCTTTGTTGGCTCTCCAGCCCTTGTAGCTGTGGCCTCAAGTGTGGGAAGGAGAGCAAGTGTAAGGAGGACGTTGGAGAGGTAGTTGACCTGGATGTTCTTCTCGTGTCCCGAACTCGCAAATTCCCTGTCTCGGGTACCGATGCCAGCATTTGCCATGAGCAGATGCAGGTCTTGAAATTGGGAGGTGAAATTTGACACAAACCGCTGCACGCTTGAATACTCCTCAGTGTCAAGTTGCATGACTTTGATAGTCGCCTTGGGGTTGGCTGACTTGATAGCCGGCTCAGACAGGAGAGTTTGTCGGACTTTCTCGCCCTTTGATAGGTTGCGGGCGGGTATGATGAGAGTTGAGAGCTTGTGGGTGAGAAGCTGGCGAGAAATTTCAAGACCGATACCTCCTGTTGCGCCCGTCACGATGGCGGTTTTCCCGGAGAGGTCGATGCCGGAGGGCAGAGAGGGTACGGCGGGTTGAATGATGAAAGGCATTGTGGTAGTTGGCTTGGTGTGTACTGATGATGGAGTTGGGATGGCCGATGAAATACCTATATCATGTAGGTAGATACCGTGTTCTTTTGCTGGTGTGTTTCCTCTGATTCGTCTAAGGGTGGCAGAATTATGATACTAAAAGGAGTTGGGATTCAATAAGGTAGGAATGGTGCTTTTGTTAATGAAGGAGATTGTGAGTGATGCTTCTTCAAGGAGAGGCGGCCATCTTCACATCTTTAAGTAATGCTCTTGAAAGTGCGAGATGCAGTTCATTTCTTACGAATCCATCATGCTATTTCTTGTCCGCCAAAGTCATCTCCCGTATCTCCAGTCAACACAAGTCCGTCAACCCTCCGCAAACCCGCTTCCTCGCAAAACCCGACGGCACAGACCTTGCACAGACCAGCTCCGGTGACGTCAAGGCCGGGGCTGGCTTTAAGAGAGGGTTGCCACGTAACTTGCAGCCTTGGCTTGATCGCTTTTCAATGCCTGATAGTATTTGCCGCGCAAGCTTTTTACGACAACTACCACAAATGCCGTTCTACCTTGGGTATTGAGAGGCAAGGGCCAAGCGGCTTCGCCTTTCGGCATGAAGCCCGTGCGTAGGTAGTTGATGACAATAGGCAGCACAATCCATGCTGAACACATGTCTGTAAGGCTGGTATTCTTCGCTGCATGGCCCCGGGCCATTATCCCGATGCAAATGATGCCTGGACATACAAACCCGGATCTTCAAGATCCCCATGCAAACCCGACGTACCGAAAAATCGCAAAGATGATTGACGATCCAGGCACGAGAAATAACAGCCAATAGTATCACGGCACTAACAAACCTAGTTGCTGTCGCCTCGGTTTCCAAGCTAAATGATTGGGCAACATTTTCGGCGAAATTGAACCCGGATCCTTGTTTCGGACATTCCAAACCCGAGTGTCCGGCTCCTCGGGTAACTGATAACTGAAAACAGGTGCCCGCAATGCAAACCTGTTCAAGACTCGTATGCTTCCACTCTGAATACCCTCACTTGCCGCCAAGCCGGGGGTCTTTCATGAGCTACGAAGTCTAGTACGCTTAGGACAACCTGATAGTTCTACAAAGGCGGCCTAATTTTGTCCCGAGATCTGGCGGACTTGGCGCAATTCACATGCGCATGAGGAATGCGAGCTCCGCAATGCGCTGCTCGCAAGATGGTGTCAGGTCAATTCGGCAGGTATACGTAGAGTCCAAGACGTCGACTTCTCGAACTGGCCATGAATGGAAAGATATAAAGCTCGTTGCCATCACCTTGATGGTCTGGCTCCCTCTAGTCACAAATCAAACAAGTTACAACATCTCCAACTCTATCTTTTAAAGACAACCACATTTTATCAACATAACAATGGCCAACACACTTGAGCTTCTCGGCGTTCCCCCTTCTCAGCACGTCGTTGACGTGTCTGTCATTGACAGCACCACTCATGTCCGCGGTCCCTTGGCATTTTTCGTCAAAGATCCCCTACCCGGCCATGAGCTGGATTGCCCTTCCTTTGCATTCCTCATTGAGCACCCAGGAGGCAAGAAGGTTCTCTTTGACCTCGGCCTTCGATCGAACAAAGAGTCCTTCTCGCCGCTCGTCAAAAGCGGCATGACAGCCATGACTATGGAGGTGGAGAAGGACATTGCCACGATCCTTGAAGAGGATGGCCGTGTCGGACTCGACCAGATTAGCAGCATTGTTTGGAGGTACGAATAGCAAAATGAATGTACACAGAAGGTCACTGACAAGTCTTTGATACGAACAGCCACTGGCATCCTGATCACACTGGTGACCCATCTACCTTTCCGTCCCAGGCAGAACTCGTCGTTGGCCCCGGAGTCAAGGACTTTCTCCTTCCAGGCTATCCCGCCGATCCTAATGGCATCATTGTCGAGAGCGACTACTCGTAGGTTTACTCTCTTTTTTATCATCTTGGCATCAGTTCTAATGCATGATTCTAGGGGACGTCAAATGCGAGAAATTAGTTTCGGTGATGGGCTGCAGATTGGCCAGTTCAACGCCGTCGACTTCTTCGGCGACGGCAGCTTCTACTTGCTAGACTCCCCCGGCGTGAGTTATATCTAGACTCACTCTATTCGATTCACGGAGCTCACTCTACTCTCTAGCACGCCGTTGGACACATGTGTGCTCTGGCACGCACTACTCCCTCAACCTTCATCTTCATGGGGGCCGACACTTGCCACCATTGTGGCTCCTTGAGGCCCAGCGAGCATGTACCTCTTCCCGACGAGGTTTCTCCGTCGCCATTTTCTGTCCCACCTCACCTGCAAGGCACCATCTGCCCGGGTGCCCTCCTGGAGGGGATTCACCCCAAGCATAGCCGCACGGTGCCTTACTACAGTGAGCTGTCAGAGGCTCAGGGCCGCGATGTCCCTGCCGCAGTAGCCAGCATCAGCAAGATGTTCCCCCTGGATGGAAGTGAAGACGTGTTTGTCGTCATTGCGCATGACAAGAGTCTGCTGAATGTCATCGACTTCTTCCCGAAGCGCGCAAATGAGTGGAAGGAGAAGGGCTGGAAGGAGGCTAGCCGGTGGAGGTTCTTGGAGGATTTCAAGGAAGCTGCTGCCAAGAGCAACGCTGCTTGAAGTTTCCCATACTAGCACTATTTTGAAAGGGGGGGGGGCAAAGTTAAACGGTAGACAAGATGTTGACCTGATACTTGGTCCCTCGTCTATCAGTCATGTTAGCATAGCTTCAAGTTCGTCCAATACAAGCCCAAGGTCCGATGAAAAGTATTGCCAAATGCTCCGATCGAAACCGGTGTATCCAATCGGCCCAAGCCATCTTCTTTGTCACCACCGCCTCCAGCGCCTGATTTCTTTGTTTGTACTCCAACTGTCTTTCGCCGACGCTTTTTGAGATAACTAGGTCTGCTCATGTGAGTCAACCTGGTTGGCGTCGACTCTTGTGCCCCGGTCTGCCTTGGGTACCTATGGTTAAGAAACAAGGGACTTGAGCAGGCCTACCTTATAACGAAGCCAGCCTAGACCTGTCTAAATTCAGGAAAAATTTGGACTGGATATTAGACAAGGCTTGAAAACCCTATAATAGTTCTTAGATATCCTTTGACCTAATATTACGGCTGAATTCCAGAGTTCTGGCCGCGGCGAGCTATTCCCATATTTTTTGACCGGGTTTCAATGGCGTCTTTTACTGGCCAAACCTCGAGCTTAGCAATGGACTTGCACAGATGTTGGTGTCGAGTCGAGTTTTCTGACACTGCGGAGCGTGCCCAGGTTGCTCTGAGCAGTGTTAGGCTCAAAGGAAGGCCTATCAAAACCGGTCTAGTCAACCGTCCTCTAGCAAGTACTGGCAAGTCCCTGGCGTTTAGGCCTTGGTACTGACTGTTGAGACAAACAGGTCCCATCCGGATCCCTAGTAACGCAGCCCAGCCCCCAGACTTTCCCAGCGATACCTACGTCCTCCCATTCGGCGCGAGCCGTCTCTGCGACGTCATCGGCTTTCCCGAGCTTGTTGAGAAGAAAGCGACTCGTCGAAGTCCTCTTGCCTACCCCAACGCCTAGGCTTTCGACCCCAAGAGCCTTGACAAGGACGAACAAGCCTATCTCGCGGCAATAAAGGAGGAGGAGCCAAAGTACGCACAACAAGGCATCATATACCGGCCAGTGGTTGTACCGCGCCACGATGATGATAGTCCGCTTAGATTTGCCTCCCAGACTGTCCCCAGCCCTTGGACAGCCTTCCCGACCAGCTTGACAAGATCTAGATCAACGTGGAGAAGGGTGAAAGATTGACAAATCTTTCAAAACTGTCGATCTGGAGCGCCTGCCCGAGTATGAAGCCGACGGTTAGAGATCGTGGCAATGCCCGGACAGACCGACAGTCAAGCCCCGTGATTTGAACCGCCCGAGAGATCTTGAAGACTTAGGATATCTGGGAGAATGACGCTCGGGTCGATGATACCGTACTATCTGGAGTGCGCGGCTGACGGCAGCTTGCCTTCACTACAACAAAGAACCCAGTGTCTTTCCACATCTGTAACATCACAAGAAACCCGATGCTAACACATTTGAAAAAGATACTGTGCACCTATTTGCTGATGGTATCGAGATGCAAGGCCTGTCGACGACCGTGGCAGCCGGCGAGGAGGCTCCCGATAGAGCAGTGCCCTCAGGAGATACAGGGGGTTCTGGGAACCTGGTCGCCTTCTGGGAGATGACTCTGGGGCGAGAGCCCTCATTCCCACACCTCCGACTTCATGCCCCTTACTGAAATGGAAGCTAGTTTCTCCTTTAGGACTCGTTGAGGCCTCATCATGAAGTACCGGCGCCCAGCACAGGTCGGCGCGGGCTGGGACGACTACGACCGTTTTCGCGAGTGGTAATTGCACGACCGCTAAGTTAAGAAGACCGACGTTAAACAGCGTGATTAGGGAAAGACGGATTACCCGAGTGTCGACTTTGTATGAGGGGCATTAAAGAAAGTACATGGTGATAAACGGCTTGAGTATTCAAGAGTAATTCTCCCAGCTGCAAAGTCAAATCAACAAGCCCAAAGTGGGTTCTCCAGGCTGTTCTATTGGCTACAACTACTACGAGATATAGCCCTTATAACTCCATGCCGAGGGACTGGCTGCAGCTACTCTTGAAACATGGCCTTTGCCGTGTCAATTGCCTTTTGGCGTGTTTCGGGGCTCAGGCTTTTCATGGTCGTCTCTCTCGGCACATAATCCGTCTGGTAGAGCTCTGTTCAACAAGATCAGCATGTTTGTCCACCGGTTCTTGAAGCAAGGTTGGGCTGTTTACCTCCCGTGATGCCATTGCGATCGTGCTGCACGTGCAGAGTCCTGTCCGAGTCCGACCATGCGGTCAAGTGAATGCGGAAAATCTGCCAAGGCTCGTGAGCTTTGATATCCTTGGAATAACGAGATATTCGTTCGAGAAGCAGGACTCACACTGAAGTTTGGTCGGCCAGGCTCAGGATAACGGATCCCGGCAACATCCAGACTCTTCTCAGCATGCTCCTTAGCCTTGAAAACGGTGGTCAAGTCTCTGGCGGTTGCCCCAGATTGAGCAACGACTCGTCCGAGAACATTGATATCAATATTCGTCGCTTCCAGGATGTCCTCGTCACCGATAAAGTGGCGGAACCAGCCTGCGACCTATCACCAAGGTTAATACCAAGCCTCTAGAGGTTTGATTGATTGATACTAACCTCCTTGACAATGGCTTCATCAGGCGATCCGTCCGTCTTGAACTCGGCGTCATTCTCCTTGATGAGGCTGTCGCTCTTGGAGACGCCGTTTCCCTGAACCTCGACGAGCGGGCTTTGAGAGAAGAGCCCGAGGACCTTGTTGTAAGTTCTCTCGTGGATAGGAATATTGGCAATCGACTTGGTCATGCCAGCCAGGATGACTTGCACATCCTCGCCGAGCTCGCCCACGGTCTGCGCGCCGAGTTTGCCAAAAACAGGGCCCACATCGACGACCACGTTGTTGGACTTGCCCTATACATGGATGAGCATGATGGGGTGTAGGGAAGAACGAGGAAGAATTCGATACCTTCATACGTTCCGCAATCTGGCTCGCAAGCGTTTTGATGGTTCCGTCTGGGCCTGCATAAGCCTGCTTCAGAAGCGATTCGGCCTGATTGTGCTCTGCCATGATAGCGAATTGGTATCAGTGTGGGTGACAAAAACAAGAAGATGGGGTAGCTTGTTGTATGGAAGGCTGATGATGAATTGTCAAGTTGAAATGCAAAGTTGGTCGAAGTGCAAAGCGGGCGGTCTTATGGAAAGTGGGAGGAGCGGTGGGAGAAGCCACAAAGAGGCGCGATTGCTAAGCTGGCATCGGCTCATCTGACACCCAGCTGTGAGATGAATCGATCGAGGAATACCGGCATGCCACCCAGAGTGATCTAACACGTTCCAGTCCACTTCCGGACTCATCATCCCGACTAGCGGCGGAGGTTCCGGCCAGTTGTGGAGAGAGCTGAAGCGGACCTGCAGCGTCTAACGCCTATCTAGTTGCCGTTGGCGTCCACGGCCCGTAGCGCTTGTTACGTCATGTTTATGGGTCGCGAAGATCTATGTGTCCAATATCTGGGCCTTTGCTAGGATTAAGATGATAGGTTATACAACGAATCTCCACCACCAACCGACCGGTGAATGAATTTAGAAACCAAGCGCAACTCAGCCAGCCTCAGTAGGTAAATCTGGGCCTCAATTCGGTCGACCCTAGCCATGTTTCAGACGGTGATGGAAAAGGTTCCATGCAGAGTGAACAGTTTGTATAGGTACTTGATTCATGATCCTACGGACGATCCAAACTTCATCAGCCAGCCTCTCACTGGATCTTGGCGAGATTTAACCAGTCTAGGTTATGTTTCAGACGCTCGTCCAGATAATCTCATGCAGAACGCGTACTCCCAATACTTGATCATCATCAATCAGATGGACCGATCAACCAGCAACTCATCAAATCCAGATGCCAACTCAGCCAACCCACAACATGTTTCAGGGAGGCATTTCAATAGTCTAATGCATCAGATAAGTGATATACGTTCTATCAGCCAGCCTCTTCGTGCCCAAACCGAAGACCAACTGAGTCAACCTACCATGATCTACTCTGGCACAACGCCCAAATACCCAATGTTGATGTCTAGCTTCCTTCCTTAGCCTCCTAGGACCTTCGGAAACCTCAACATCCGTCCGACTTGTCATCACGATGACGCTGAAACAGCCCGCTCACCGCATCGTGTAGGACCGAATCCAGCCAGCCACTTCTACATGTCGATCATCGGTGTCTTTGATTCTCCATCTGCCTCTTCAAGGCCGTCTATCTCCGAAGATCCCTGGTCACGGGCATTCCGAAGCGGAAGCGCGCTGTAGGCATCTAAACCTGCCGGCTGCAAATCTCAGGGGCCCAAGAGGCACCGAAAGCTTACCTAGGAAAGTATATAACTTCGACCGGTGTCCTCGAACTTTGAGCCAACACCAATTCTTCAATCACAGTCAGGCACTAAGACACGACTTTGATATCTTTACTCCGCTCAACTTCCTCAAACTCTCAATCCCGCGCCCAAGTCCTGAAAATGGTCCACCCTCTCTTGGCAACCGTCTTCCCCTTGGTGGATGGCAAGCTCTTGGAAGCAGGCGAGCTTGTTGCGAATTTCGACTTTACCAAGGTGATACTCTCTCCCCATTTCCCCAGGATGCTAAAAAAAATTATTCATGGCTAACACCTTGTTTCCAGATCAACGTGAAGGAAGAAAAGTCGCGTAATGACTTTCTCCACTGCTCCCTAGCTCCTTCGTTTGGCAAACTCACAGCCGATACGATCAAGAAACTCGATAACGAGATGAAGATCATGATGGTCGGCCTCACCAGGCAGCTTGGCAAGCTACCGCCGGAACAACGCACCTGGGAGGCCATCGTCTCGCTCTGCGCCCAAAACCCCCTCCTCGCGCCCCTGGATGATGGCGTTTCCAAGTCCGACAGCCTCATCAAGGAATCCACCGGGGACTTCAAGACTGACGGGTCTCCCAACGACGGTATCGTGAAGGAGGTACGTTTTGGTGTTTGTGTCGACTAAGAGACCGTCGCAGCTTACATTGAGTTTGACTGCAGGTCCAGGCGTGGTTCAAGAAGCTCATTAGTGATGAGGACGTCATCAACAGTACCAAGATCGATATCGACGTCCTCGGTCGCATTGTCGCCCAGTCTGGTGCCACGGTCGACGACTTTGTGTCTGTCTTCTCCAAAAGAGAGAAGCACGAGCAGACCCTCGTGGACATTGGAGTTTTGCGATATCCCGATCTTGAAAACCCCTTCTTCAAGGTATATCATCATTTCATGCCCGCCCGCCTCGCCTTCTGCAATTGAGTGTTGCTAAATATGTCGGTTAGATTTATCGCATCAAGTTGACGGCTTGGTCCGACTGCAGCCGTATTCTCTTCCATCAGGAAGACCGCAATGGCATCCAGGGAGGTACGTTCATTTACCCAAGATGGAGCATTAAAACGCTCTTTTTCTGACAAGTTTACCCAGATTACAATATGCGCAGGTACAAGCCTCGGTCCAGTATCATCGACGGTCTCACGTCAAACGCCAAGACATCAGCCATCCAAGAAGCAGAGGCTCTCCTTAGCTTCTAGAAGCTTGGAGTTCACTTTGAAAGTGAGATACAGAGATGGAGGCTCCATTATAAAGGTCTAGATACGGTTAGAACTAGGCCTGTTTGAGGTGGGTAGTAGCTGGTCTGGGTTTGAAAAATCAACCTCAGAGAATTCAGCCCCTTTCTTCGTCCCTATTAAAAGAACCAATCATAGCTCACTACTTGATTTCCCAAGACACTCTCTTGGTATTGACGTGGTTATTATTGCTCAGTAGCCTTGATCTGCCGGCTCCGACCACCTTTGGCGCGCTGGTCAGGCCGTGACAGGTGCCGTGACAGGTGCCGCGTAGAGGCTGAGATGGCCCTTCAAACAGGGCTGTCAGCATCAAAACTACCTATGCAGGCTAATGCGCTTATTGACTTCATTGGCTGTTGACTGAGAATGACGTTTAATGTTACACAATATTTCCCCCGCTCGTCTTGGCTACCTCTCTGATCTCCCACCTCCAATCCAACTCTTTATTTTAACATTTCAACAGAGCACACATCGCCCCAACGAGTACCGTAAGAGACTGGTCGACTCAATCTGCCAAGACACGAAACCCAATCCAGGAGCCCCGATCCACACTACCCAGGTACCTCAAGAGGCCTACTCCTAGAGCTGGCGTCCTTCAGCATCAGTGACTCTTCTCGCTGACCTTTTCATCCAAGCAGATTCAGGGTTGGCCACCGGAGCCAGCCGCTTCCACCAAGATATGGACCTGCTCCCGTTTTCCCAAATCTTCCACACTACGCTCGACTATGCCATAAAAACACGCGTACTCCTGACCCGCTGGGTACCCCTAGAGCTCGCGAGCATGATCATCTCCTTCGGTTACAATCCCTGGCTCGCCGACTGCAGGGACGGCCAGCGGGCCTATCGAGCCTCAGCGCGTGACGCCCATGACTACAGCACTGCGGCTTTGTATCTCAGCACCCAGCCCATCCCCACCGGGCTGAACATGGTCATCCCGCGGCGCATCATCTTCCAAACGAGAGCAGCGGACCAAGGATGGGCCACTTTTGGCGGGAACGGCACGTTTGAAAATAGCCACACGTGGTTTGAGGCCAGTATTCTGCGTCCCTGGGGCACAAATACCCAGCATGACGGGGCCGATCGTGCTCTTGAAGACATTCTGCCACATACGTGGTGGGATGTCTCTCATGCGAGGGATGATTTGAGGGCTCATGGGTGGGATTTTGTTGAGGGAGAGGGTGGACGTCTCACATGGAGAGTGTGCAACAATCTGACGGCAAGCAGTGAATTCCGGAACTACAAGGTCGAGTGGAAGAGACGCGTGGTGACGAATGTCGAGGATGAGAGGGCGGTAGGCACCGGTGAAGGGTTCCTCAACTTATTGGTACCCGGGTGCATCGTCGTGCTCTGGGCGAGGGCTGAGGTAAGCTTCCCGTTGTCTCGTCGTCGTGCAGATTTACTGACCTGACTTGCAGCAACAGCTTTGGGAGAACAAAGTTGAAGCGGCGACTATCGAGATTGAGTATGAGTTCTGGTAAATGTTCAGCAGTTGTCTGCCTCCGCCTTTGTGGCTTGAGGCACTCCGAGATGTTACCTAACTGTTGTTTTGTATCTGGCTTAGGGCATCTAGACTCTGCGAAGACCTATCTAATGCATTATGTACTGCTCCATCCAAAGGCAGCTCGCTTTCACAACAATAAAGAACACCGTGTCTACATTCACATAAACCAACTCGTGCCTGCGTCATAGAAGAAATATAGACGCTCCTTAAGGTGGTTTCCCAGTGGGAGGGAAAACACCACAGCCCACCAAGGTAAGGAGCAAGAGAGAGAAGGCCAACAGCAAATACACAAAAGGGGGTCAAAAATAGAGGCAGAGGCCAACTTCTAACGGCTTCCAAAATCACATTCTAGCAAAGAAGGGTAAATGATCAAATGATAAGAAAAACTGCCCCTCAATTGAGGTTGAAATAACTATGCATTCTTGGGTTGAAGAAGGCCAAGTTCCTCTTGCTTTCCTTGCCTCCAGAGGCCGTAGCTTTATCCCGTGTAGGTACGTATAGAAGGTCATATGACCCTAGAACCTTCTGGTCAGAGGGGGCCAATTTCTACATAATAGCGAGGGTACTCACACTCACCCCTTAAGTGTCCTACGTATTAAATTGTCCCTATGCACTTGGAGAACTGCTGGCTTCTCCTTTAAGCTCAGCACTAGGCAGGAGAACCGATCCAAGAATGTTCAACACCATACCAAGCGATTACGTTTCCTTTCCCCGACCTTGGCAAGGTTTTGGCCATTAGAACGAAAGATATGCGTACTTGAGGGTGGCACCGCCAAGGCTTTGTGACGCGTCGCGACCACTACTAAAGTCTAGGAGACTGTCCGATATTAGACAAATGGCTGCAGTAGCACCCACCGGCCCTTCTTGCAACGGTCAGTCCGTCATTAGAATGGAATTCTGGCGCCATCCCACTTAATAAAGCTCCCGTTTTGCTCCGGAGTTATTCCTTCGATGACCTTCATGAGTCCCGCAATGCATGTTTTCATGTCATCCTCGCCATCCCATCCCGTCAGGCGTGTAGACAAGAAGCCGGGTTCGACGCAGACTATGGTGGTCTTGCGGTCTTCCTTCTCCCATTCACGCGCCAGCGTCACCGCTTCCTGGTTCAAGGCGGCCTTGGCGACCCGGTAAGCCATGCAAGTTCCAAAAGAATTTCCTTTACATCAGCAGATTTGTTAGTGAGAGTTTATATAGTCGAGAACATGGGATGTTCAAACAACCACTTCGGCAATAAAGATGCCAGCGCAATGAAGTACTTGCCTGAGATGGAGCCAAAAGCAGACGAAATGTTGACAATCTTGGGCTGTGATGCCATTTCCAACTTTGGTAGGAAGTGCTTCATCGTGAGGAATGGTCCCTATCGAATACGTTAGTTGGCACCGATGACCAGTCGCGGGAATCAGCTCAATAAGCGAACGATGCCACGACTTGCATGAGCGGTACTTGCCAGAGCCATGACTCGAAATCTCTCGATTATGAACTCAGCGGACTGTTCATGCCACGGCTTAGGGTGTGGGGGGAGACCTATCAAGTTCGGATAAGCCTAAGAATCGTAAATTGGGTGTGCAACTTGCCTCCGACATTGATCAGGATGTCCAGTGGCTTGTCGCCGTATGTCTCGGCAGCCTTCTCAATGGTATCCTCATCAAGGTAGTCAATCTCGACGATCCTGGCGCCCGTCTCCTTCAACTAGAGATTCCAACGAGGTGAGCATGAAATAGGGCGGAGGAAAGAATATGCTCACCTCAGCAACACTGGGATCGTCTCGGGTTTGAGGTCGAATTGATCCGGTAAGCTCCCACGATCGGCTAGCGAATGCCTTGATCAAGCTGAGACCGATGCCTCGGTTTGCTCCTGGAACGACAGACGGGCTTCAATTAGCAAAGGAATTTTACTCTGGCTGTGGACGAGCCTAACGCACCAACAATGACCACATTCTTAGTGGCCATTTTTGCTTGCTATATTTGTCGCTGCCGACTTCGGAGACGGTGTGATGGATCAGGATGCGTGTGCAACAGGGAGCATTTGAAGGAGATGACGGGCTCAGGGAAGATGGGCCGACGTTGCTCTCGGCTTAAATGTAGAACTGGAGAGATGCGTGTTGGGCGCCTGGTTGCCTTTCTCAGTCACCACGAGCGGACAACAGTTGACGGGCAAATGATTGGCCCGGCTCCGTTGCTGTGTGACTTGCCTCCTGTAACTAAACTCGGGCTGCGGCTGCAGATATCACGCATTACTGTAGCTTATCATCGAGGCGTCCAAAGCAGGTGCGAAGAAAGGCGAGGCCTGCACTTTGCTCTTCCGGCCTGCTTATGAAAGGACTGGCGCGTACATGCCGTACATACCTATGGTGTACCTCCTTTGTACAGTCCTAAGGAAACCTAAGACACGTCAGTAGCCACCGACTTCATGCACAAGAGTTGACCGGTTCGTGCCTCACAGCTGCCAGCTCAACAATGCCAAGGTTGGACCGAAGACGCGAGTTAACTACCTACTTAGACAGGTAGGTAGGTACACAACGAGTCCCATGATTTCATGCATTATAATAACCGGGGCTATGTCAAACTCAATACTGGCGAGTCATTAGCCTGGAAGGCATCTGGCAAGTCAGGTAGCATTGACGTGAGACGTTTTTGATCAACGCTGAGGTGCTAATTGCAGATCGCGTGCCGCCTTGCATCTCCAAGCATGCCTCTTTCGATTAGATGCAAGCGTAACTCTGCATCGAGCCTACGTCCACTTTCCCCCAGCAAATCATCCGAATCTTCTCTGTGGTAAGTCATCGTCACATTGCATAATCAATGAGGCGCACCCGTCCTAACACGCGCTAGCATACTTTTTGTTCCCGATATCCAGAATCAAGCGTCAAAGAAGTGGTTAGAGGACCCATGAGCGCCTTTGCACAACTTGAATCCATCCGATCTCAGCCCGCCCGTCATCTCTATTTTCGAAACCCTTGCAACCAAGGTCTCTAAAGGGCTGTTGGGATCTGAAACCATACTCGCAAGCACACGTACATCCGGCAAATCACAGCTGTTGCGAAATGCCAACGGTGAATGAAAGCGAAGCTAATGCTATTTATTCGGTGCTACCATTAGCTGGTCGACAGAAAATTTGCCGAGATTGGTGTTCCACACGAAACTCTCATCGCTCTGAACACAGATCATTACGATCCTTTTCGTTGCCATCAGTCCGAGCCAATGTTCGACGCTATCAAGAACTTCCTCGGGGAAGCCATTGCTTTTCCTAGGGAACCTAACTCGTCTGTTGGGGCATCGTCTGGTAGTGCCGTTGTCAATGACGTCCTAGCCGAGAGTGAACGGTCGAGCATAGAAGCAGCGGAAGGCGATACCACTCCTCTATTTGAACCCTTGGATGCCTTTCATGCCAAGTCTTCATATAGCAGAGCACGATGACCGGTTTAGCACGTCTGACGATCCGTTGAACGATTCCATCAATTCTCAGCAAGACGGAGCTAGCCCGGGAATATGCCTTCTCACGCCAAGGCCTCTTTGAGGCCGTTTTCTGGGTCGAAGCCAAGCAAACGACGCAACTTTCCGACGGTTTCGCTCCCATTACCTCTAAGCCGGGATACAACGGCAACTCAGAAAGTGATAGAGTTGTCAGCAGGAATCTCGCTTTGGAATGGTTGAGCAACCCAATCAAGCGACCGAGCCCCAAGAGCACGTCAACAGCTGACGATATACAACCGGAGGGCGATGAGGTAACCTGGCTTTTGGTGTTTAACAACGCCGACAACCTCGAAATGCTTCAAAACTTTTGGCCTATGAGCGAGAGGGGTTCGATCCTCATAACCAGTAGAGACCCGATGGCCAAAACAAGGAAGATCTGGGATCGACTAGGAGCCGTTCTTGTCATCGCTTCGCTGGCCTTCGCTCCAGTCGCGACTCGTCGTAAGTTGATGGCTGCCTCTCCTCATCCCCTGCCCAGCCGAGCTAACCTGTTTCCTTCATCAGTCCTCAACGACGACACGCAAATACTCATGGATAACAACTCCAAGGCAATCACGACGGCTACACCAGAAGATGCCCTGTTAAGGTCCATAATCGACGCCCATCGGTCGGACCTGGGCCCATACGCCGACTTCTACAAGAAGGTACACCGTGACCCCGAGATATCAGGCATGGAGATCGAGACGGCCAAACTGGTAGCTGCGTATTTGAGTAAGCTCGGCCACCACGTCCACTCGGGGATCGGCGGTCATGGTGTTGCCGGCGTGTTTCAGAATGGGCCAGGCAAGACGGTGCTCATGCGGGCTGAGCTTGATGCCCTGCCCATCCTGGAGCGGACGGATCTGGCCTACCGCAGCGAGAAGCGCATGGTAGACCGGTATGGGAACGAACGGCCCATGATGCACGCTTGCGGCCATGACATGAATATGGCAACGCTTTTGGCCGCCGCCGACCTCCTCCGCGCCTCGGCCGAGCAGTGGGCTGGCACAGTTGCCATCCGCTCGGGTGCCGTGCTCGTCGCCGCCGACTCGGTGCGTATCCGCGTCATTCAGCATTTTAATTAGGCAGGACGCGAGAGACTAATAGCAAGAGGCAAGCAAGGTAAAGAAAAAAAAAGCACTTCTCGCTAAGACGTGAAGCAAAAAGTCTCCCTATTATAAAGGGGGGGAGACTACCCCTGAGCTAAAGATCGCATCCATCAATCAATGTCTCCCTATGATGGGGGGAGACAACCCAGGAATTGAGAACGGTCACCTTAAGATGCCCGTGGTCACGCTCACCCGAAGGTAGAGCATTTGGGATTCGAACCCTCGCTCCTCAGAGCACCTCCAAAATTTGGCCGTCCGACCATGGGCTTTCGCCCGATGTGGGTCCGAGACTTCCGAGCCTATCACCTAGCCGCATTCCGACCAGGGCAGTACCCCCAGTATCTCTCTCCGCGCCTTGATCAAACAGCGCTTCTCGTGCTAAGGGAATTTGGATAAAAAAAGAGCAAAAAGAAAGAACACCCCCCTATTGCAAGCGGAGGGGGCGAGCCGCTTTTTTGGCCTTTGCAAGGAACAAGGAACAAGGACAAAACTAAGTGCCAGCCAAAATATCTTGTCTACCAACTGGACCGCGGGCTCTCGCCCGATGTGGGGCGCACAAGCTTAGACCCAAGTAGCGACTCCACAGCGAGCCGCGCTGCCCCCCAGTGATCCAGCTTGGCATCAATGGGGTCACTGTCATCAGTGGAATGTCACATCTGGCCAGCCAGTTTTTCTAAGAGGATGTTGAACGTACTTCGTCTATTCATGTTCTCTAAACAAGCCTTCCATATGGTGACGGGCTGTATAGATTGCGCGTCTGCTCCGTCAAGGCCAGCTTGCCTTCACAACAACAAAGAACACGGTTGGTGAGCTATTATCAAGCTCACATCAGCCAGGCTCTACAAGTCGGCAAGGGACTAAACCGCTGGGAAAGGGTGCATGCCCGTGATATTGCCAAGGTGTTTGCGGAGCTTGCGGACGCGGGCGCCAACGGATGCAAGCTTGGTTGCTGCGGTCTGGGGTGAGAATGGCATCTCTCCCAGCCCTGCTGCAGTGGCCAACTCTAACATAGAATAGGGCCTAATCCAATATGCGGCCGCCATTTAAGTACGGACTACCAAAAGACGCCTTTGAAGTTGGCTTTCTACCCTTGGACCTTGGTAGAATTGAGGTTACGGTGGAGGAGGGACATAAGGAACCTCGTCAAGTGTGAACCCAACTTCAAGCGAAAGGCTTGAACCGTCAATTATCCCATATTCGACTATCAGACTAAGCAAAACTCTTGTTCAAATGCTCACACTATAGCTAAGCTTAGAGCATCTGTCCTAGGAGCGAGGCTTCTGTGGTCGTTGTTCCCAACATTGCCAAGGATCGCATCTGCCCTTACCGCTGTTGACTAGAACCTATGTTGTTACTGTTTCAGTAAAACCATTGGTATTACAACTCTGCTTCGCTTAGACGGATTAAAGGAAACGCATCAGCAGAAGAATACGGTTCGGCAAGATCATAAATGTCTATCCTAATACTTCCATATCCTTCTCCACCCGCAAATGACCCTTTCCCTCGTGGTATTCGCTGTCCTTCTAGGACTCTGGCGACTACAAGGCGATATGGTTCATGCCGAACGCGGCCTGGCTAGCGTCAAACTTGGTGTACTTCTCAATCAAGTACAGCATATCTTGAAGGATTCTACAAGCAGTTAGGTCTTGATTCACAGAGACAACAAAGTAGTGCGGCTTACATTTCTCTCGTAGCCTGGGATCCTTGCCAAGCGCTGGAGTGTGCCATGTTAAACTTGATGGAATAGAGCAAGTTCCGATCATCCCACTGATCCACTGGCTCGCTGGGTGGAAAGTATCGCAAATATTCTTGGATGTGTGGATTGCCGATGCGGATCAAGTCCCGTCGCCACATCCCCAGCTCATATTCATTGTGAGCGTAAAAGGCAGAAGCATCGAAGGCAACTGGTTGGTATGTCCCGGCCTTCATCCCTGTGTTGTCCTCCCACAAATCCCCATGCACGAGGCAAGGCTTCAAGACTCGGCCCTTGGCCTGCAGTGGTTCCAAGAGAGCAGGGACTACGTTGGTCTTGAGAACACCGAAGGCGTCTTCATACTCTTTCCACGGTCCATTGACTTGCAGATCAATTTCAAAGAAAATGGTCAGCAGGCGTGCGAAGAAACGACACCAAGAATCATCCCAGTCATTGGGTTGAACATGGTTTCCGTGGCAAGTCGGAACATGAAACCCGAACTTGCCAGTTGGCGACAGACTTTTCCTGTGGATGTCCGAAACAATGAGAGCAAACTTGGCCGGGTCAGGAAGAACCATTTTGAGATGGAGAAAGTCCATGATGAGAAAGTGTGTATCGGACTGCTTGAATCTACCCCAGCCGTAGACCTCCGGGACAAAGCCGGGGCTGACCTCGTTGATAGCCTTGAGAGAGTTGAATTCGCCATTCATCATGATAGATCCGTGTTCTTTCGCGGTCTTGAGGAAGTAGACTTTGGGCGTCCCATCCTGGAGTTCCGTCGTCACTTTGCAAGTGGTTGTCCATGCCGAGGAGCCCCAGGCCATGGCGTCGATGATCTTTGTTCCAGGAGGAAGGCCTGTCGAATATCAGCAAAACTATTTAGAAAATGGAAAAACAGGGTTGAAGAGGCAAGACCTGGTCGGCCATAATGGCCAGAGGTCAGACGTAGACTCACATTCCAGTACTGCAGGATCAATCTCAATCCTACCACCAGGTCGAGCCAGAGTGTGGCGCTCGGCAAAGGTTGTTGCGGCCACCATCGATACAATCACTGACTGGCGAGCAGGTTTGATTAGAATACGAACAGAGTCATGGGTGATGTTCCTGCTCAACGGGGCATTTCATTACTTAAATTGTTTATCTTTGTCCTTGTCTTTCTTTGTCCTTGTGAAGAGGGGGAAAACAAAGCATAAGCGCCTCAGCCATCTTACTGCTAGCCTGCGGCACCCCTGCTCTTTTCCGGAAGGGCTTCTTTGTCTTGGCCATCTGGAAATTACCCATAACCGTGTTTCTCATGTCGCATGCCCTTATCAAGCCGGATCGCTTAAATTCAACTAGCTGTCTAAGGGATAGTCAGTCCCTAGATCGAGAAGAGGCCAAGCATTCAAGGTGAACAACCATCTGAAAATATTTGCATGCTTTGGCCATTCTCCCGTTTCATTATCTCTCAACCTGCCTCTCCCTCCTTCTCATGGCCCGAATTTGGGCAGCTGCCCACTCATCTCTCGATATGTAATTGAAAGTATCTACCACGTCACGTTGACGTCTATCCCAGCCGTTCCATGGCAGTGGCTTCCGTTCCCACTTGTCCCGGTAGATGCCGGTAGACTCTATGGGTTCCTCGGGGTCGACACGCTCACGGTTTTTCAGATCCCCTAGAATTGGAAGGGGGCAGTTTGGAGGAGGTTTGACATCTGAGAGGAGGAATTGAACGAGGTCGTGTTTCTGTTCATCGAGGAGCTTGAAGATGCGGTAGGTTACATCGCGTCGGTCAGCATGTAGGTATACGTCGTGAGACTGGCTTGTTAGCTGGATGATGTTCTGTATACAGGTGCGACAGTAAATATTTACCTCCGAGTCAGTGTCAGACGAGGGCTGGCGCCTGTCAAAGAGGACAACACCACCAAAGATGCGGGCCTCTGCCCAGTAGCCAACCCCATCGGCAACACCTTCTGGGTACTGATCATAGTCATGATACCAGATGTGCCAAAAAAAGGTGGGCGGATATCCGAAGGGGTAAAAGCTCAGGTCTTCTTCAGATGGCTGCCAAGCGACGAGATGGTTATTTGGAGTGAGGACAGGGTCTTGTTTGAAGAGCCAGACGCCGATCTGATGGACAGCTCTGGCAACCAGCTCAATTAGCTTCGTCTGAAATGCTCTGGACCCAGGTGCGGCGACCTGATACGCATGAAGAAGCTAGAAAGTCAATATGTGAACTATATCCGGGTATTGAATATGAAACTCACCCCTGGACTGAATCTCAAGGCGGTGGCATCGAAGTTGCTGCGTAGTTCCCGGGCTCTCTCAAGCACGCCAGCAGAAAGTTCCATGCGCTCGTCAAGGAGAGGGTGTCCGGGGCAGACACCTCCTTCGTAACTATCAAATGCAACGTCTGATAGTGGCAATCCGTCAATGATCTGCGCGTAGGTAACTTCGGCGATCGGGCATGATAGCACGTTAGAAACAGCGTCAACGAATATGTCGCGGTGTTGGGTCTGCAAGCTTTGAATCGATTGCTCAGGGTCTGGGATCCCTGCTGGAGATGTTGCGGCCTCCGCGGACGTCATGACTGAAGGGACTTAGTAGAAGGGTTATTGTATCGTCCAGAACCAATTGAGATTTCGTAGGGTGAGGTGAGGCTGGTGTAAAGTTTGGGTAGATATTGAGGGCGGGGTAAATACAAATGGTGAGATATTTGTGGCGCGCTTGCAGCGACAAGGCGCCCTTATGCGCGCGGTTACTGTCCATCCCTTCACTTCACACACACCCGGCCGCGCCGGTGGGTCCGGATCCGGGTCCGAGTCCGACCAGGGCCGTGTTGTAGGCCGCCAAAGATGAGGCCGACAGTATTAGATGCCTCTTATCAAGGCGCTGACCGAGCGCCAAACTAGGGGCCGCAGCCAGAGCCTGTTCATGCACCGCCGTGTCCGGACGGAAGGAACACAGCCTGCTCACGCAAGCCACTTCAAGATTGGAAAGGCACTTCGGTACTGGGTACCTACTTAGGTGTTGGTTCCAAATATAGGTACTACGGTACTGATATTAAGTTTCATCCTCCAGGCCAACCCCAACGAACTGGTTTCAGGTGGCCTGGTCAGCGCTTGCAACCAACAGTGATTATCCCGTATTCATGGCTTCCATCTCAGATCAGACCAGTTCCAAGTTGAGATGCATTGTCATGGCTATGACCTTGTCAGCTCCTAAGACTCAATGGATCTTCTCCGTGCTTGCGGTATAAGATCTGATGTCTCCCAGAGTTCGTGGTCATGCAGTTCTTCATTCAGATTCCCACAGCCTTGTTTGTCCTCTATTAGATGGTTATCCTCATCCTCGTTCACGTAAATCTCTTGTTCCATCTTACCTTTTGGTCATTTTGCACGCCAGTCAACTCGACAGTTCATTGAAACATCGCTACGCGCAAGCTGTCTTCGCCTAACGGTGGTTGTATTGAGTCTCCTGCAGAGGTTGTAAGGTATGGCATTTCCAAGATTCAGAACGACGACGCCACCAAGGACCTATATTAACTATTCCCTTTAGAAATAACTCGGTCGATTGAACATTGCAGCTGTATACTCAGCATGAGTGCATCGAGTGTTCGCGGTCTTCAAGTCTATGAGCCTACGGGCAACGGAACCCAGACCATCCCTCTCCAGCGCAATGACGGTCGGTTTCGTTTTTCCCGAACTGTCATTGACCGAGGACTTCTCATCCTTGAAAGTGAGGGTGGTCTGGTGGCACTCCGAGACCTCGCAAGACTGATTATCGCCGGTCGCAGACGTGCTGGCGCCTCGTGTCTGTATCCAAGAGAAGACCGCGACTTTCGATACCTCGATCGCTACATCGCTGGCTTCCTCTCTCTCATGAGGTCAAGCCCCCCTGAAGTCTACCTCACCACATTGCGAGGGGAGGCTGCGACCATACGATACGACTGGGCAGGCCCAGGATCGACCCTTGCGGACTTCCAGCCAGCGAATGCTGGACACTTAGAGTTGAGTGGAATGGTATGGCCTTGCGTCAACTACTGCTCCAGTGCTTCAGACTTACTAATTATTTTGCCTTGATAGCTCGTTGCTCACATGGCCACAAGCCGTAACCACGAGCGGCTGGACATGTACATGTTTCAAATGGCTATATCTGTTGCCCACGAAATGGGCCACTTTTTGACGGGCTATCTCACAGGATCGGCTCGTCCTGAAACTCCTCCTAATGTCCGGGTACCAGGCGCCATAGGAGAAGCTGGGTACTACTGGGAAGTCAGAGCTCTTGGGGGTATCGTTGATTTCTTCTCTGATCCCAATGACCCAGACAATGTCAATCAAGCCGGAATTCCCTACATCTTCCCAGATGGTGACCCTTCTAGGCCAGGCGTTAGGGTTTCTACGGGTTACATCCGAGGATTTGTGGCTGGTAATAATGGTAGGTGCACATACTTAGACCGTTGAAGCTCTGGTATCTAATTGCAAGCACAGGGTTCGAAATCCCCATCCCGTCAAGCTCCAGTGGAGCCGCCCAATCCCGTGCCCAGCTTCGTCTCGTAAGCCAAGAGATGACTGTGCTTCGACAACGCGCCTCAGAGGCTTCCCAAGCGATTCCAAGCAGCGGGGGTTCCCACACGGCCTCCATTCACAGGTATCGCGGAGAGCAGCAATACTACACCCAGCAATAATACTACTAGAGGCCGCCCGTGAGACTCTGAAGCCGAGAAATTAGGAGCTTCAGATATTAAGCTACAGTAAGAGATGGGTAGGATAGAATGGTACATATTGGTGGGTATTTGTTTTACGAAGAAGCATTCTGCCGTTCAAATGTACTCAAAGTTTAGCCTGGATAATAAGAATGAAAGTATATCAGACTTAAGAAATATTTCTGGTCATGCTATCAATGTTCTAAGAAGAGCTGATGAGAATATCAAAATGAAACATGGGCATGGGCATAGTTTAAATATATTAAAGCCGAAGTAACATAGGAACAGGTTACTGGTAATTAAACCCCCAACCAATATGCTTTGTCATATTAAATATAGTAGTGCAAGTATTGCTTTTTAAATTTTCTTATCTTGGTATTGGTATGTACAACAGCAGTCATTTCCTTTTATTAGTATCTTAACATTACACATCCACCGCACCGGTTACGCACCCGTCCTAGCTGCTCAGTCATCTATTCGGTGGCCTGCTCGGTGATCTGCTTGTGCAGTTGTTGTAGTTCAGAAGCTTCCTATCCATGCATGTGCCTCAGATACTTAGTCGTCCTTTCGTGCAAGTGTCTAATCGCTCTCGTCTTTTCAGCTCTTCGGCTGCCTGCCTCTTGATCGCCAGGATTTCCCGCTGAAGCTGTCGAATCATCTCAAGCTGGTCGCTTATTATCTGCCTCTTCCTGGAATGCCCTTGCAATCTCTAAAGTTACCGACTCCTCAGTATTCTTCAAGCTCAACTCCTCAAGTGTTCGTCGCGACTTGACGCAGGCATTCGTCCCAAGAAAAGACACTCCCACCAGGAAGTAGCTAAGCCGCCTCTTCTAGAGAAAGCTGTTCCAACGTGTCTGAGGTGGTATAAGCCTTCTCTTGGGCCTCAACTGCTACTATCTCTCCAAAAAGGCTGTGGATTCATTGGTTTCGTTTCAGTCATCAAACCCATGGGGATGGTGCCCTTACTGTTTCTGCACATGGCTGATCGCCTGTGCTCCACGGACAAAGAAACTCCAGATCCCCCGCATCAACAACCCCCAACCACCCAACGCCATCTTATTGTACGTTCTCTCTAGTTACCCCATTAAAGTCGACCGGTCTTCTAATCGCCGTTGTTAATGCATCTCCACCAGACACCAGACATGTCACCAGTACCTCCAATGGATGGTACCCCCGTCGTCGAAGACAAGGGCATCCAGAGGGATCAAGATGCGGACGCACCTTCATATTCCATTTTCACCCAAGCTCAGAAAAGGATCATCGTACTCCTTTGTGCTATCGCAGGCTTCTTTTCGCCCTTCAGTGCTTTCACCTACTTCCCTGCGCTAGAACGCATCGCCCAAGATCTCAAAGCCACCATTCAATTTCTCAATATTACCATCACGGCCTACTTGGTTGTGCAAGGCATAGTCCCTGCATTTTGTGGGGAGCCAGCCGATCAAATTGGCCGCCGACCTGTTTATCTAGTTGTGTTGTTGATCTACTTTGCTGGATGTCTCAGCCTAGCTCTCCAGAGAAATTATGCTGCTCTGTTGATATTGAGAATGGTCCAGAGCGCTGGCAGTTCTGGTAATACTACAGGTAAATGCCCATATGTACAAGAGCTTACTTCTCCCATAGGCACCATTGCTTTGGGCATTGTTGTTGTCGCCGATATTGCACCACCCCACGAGCGAGGACGCTACGTTGGAGCAATGCTCACAGGGTGGGTGCAAGAGGGTTTCTCGCCCTGAATCTTCTATTAGATCCCAGCACTGACAATAATGAGACCGAACTCAGGCCCGAGCATCGGGCCAGTCATCGGTGGCATTCTGGCAGAGAAGGCCGGCTGGCCTTGGATTTTCTGGCTGCTTTCCATTCTCTCAGGCTGTTGCCTTCTCTTGTTCAGCCTATTCTTTCCTGAAACATGCAGGAATGTGGTTGGAAACGGGCGCGTTCCAGCAAAGGGACTCAACAAGGCTCCCTTATCACTTGTCAAGCAATCACAAGTCGATCCCATTGCCATCAAGAACGGTGGAGGATTCCAAGGCATTCCAAACCCACTCAGGTGTGTTAAGCTCATGTTCAAAAAGGAGGATGCCCTGATATTGTGGTCCAACGCCCTTTTCTACATCAACTACAGTGTCCTCCAAGCAGCGCTCGCGCCCTTGGTCATGGGCGTGTATGGACTCAACAGTCTCCAAGCAGGCTTATGCTACTTGCCCTATGGCCTAGCAACTGTGTTTTCTTCATATCTCATCGGTAAGTCTCCCTGACCTTGTTACGTCTTAATATGAGAACTCGTTTGATTAAAACCCCTGCAGGAAGAGTCATGGATCGAGACTACCGAGCCATGGCAAAAGCACACAACATTGCGTTGAACAGAGAAGCCGGCGACGACATTTGCAATATTCCCGTTGAGGAGGCTCGACTCCGGAGTATTTGGTATGCCATTTCAGCTGTCATTTTAGCAACCCTCGGTTTCGGCTGGTCGGTCGAGTACAGGGCGCACCTAAGTGTGCCACTGGTAATGACCTTCATCTCTGGCGTCGCGAACACTGGTGTATTCAATGTGAGTTACCTGACCACTCAGCTCCCATATAAGGAAGTCTAACTAATTGTCGTTAAGAATTGCATCACATTGATGGTGGACATTCATCCCGAGCAGTCTGGTCTCGCGAGCGTGGCGGTTAGCCTTGCACGCTGTACCGCAGCGGCAGTCGGAGTGTCAATTCAACAACTACTCATAGACTCTGTGGGATTTGGATGGACATTTACCATCTTTGGGTTGATATGCACCGTAGCAATCCCAATGTTGCTGGCCGTCAGAGTGAAAGGACCAGGGTGGAGAGGAGTCAGGGATCTGGTGTAAACTACACCAGTCTATTTGCATCGAGCTTCCTCCATACAAATCGGAGAGTTCAAAGCAAGGCCCATATCAGCTTGATGGAGAGATATTGTTCTTGGCATACCCAGCCTCGGTCGAGTAGCGGTACTTTGGCGGCAGGTCGTTTTTGACAAAGATATTTATGGACAATGCTGTAAATTCCACGGGCTTCAGATCCAGGCGCAGCATCAGGCGAGGGCTCCTTGCGACAAGCAAAGGCAACGAAGGTTCCAACTATCCCAGACGAGGTGAATGCCTTGTATCTGACCTGAATCGTGGGATAGGGCGAGTCATGCCGAAATCCATGTTTCGGGAAGAAGTGCGTGGCGATTTTGAGCAGAGCTTCGCATCCTTGCCATCTGCCGCTGGCGCCGGTCAAGAGATCAGTCATTGAAAGCCATCATTCCTGGTTAGAGAAGGGTTTGGAGAGGGAGTGAAGACAATGAGGGCATTGGCGGGAAGCAAATGGGCCTGCCCCGGTGACCTGTGACTCCATGGTCGTGGTTATAGCCGGAGGAGTTTCTCGCTTCAGCCTTGGAGACCTGATAGCATCACGAATGCTAGCTGACTGGAAGCCACCCGCGTGATAGATGAGCGACCCCTCCAGATAAACCACTACATGTCTATTGCTGGGGTCCAAGGATATGCATGTATGGGGCAGTTAAGAACGGCCCAGCCCTGCCATGAATTGATTGTGATGAAGTGTCACCGGAAGGGGCCACATGTAAGCTCCCTATAAATCAGTTCAGCTTCAGCGTGGAATAAACCTTAATGTGCCGCTGATAATTCATGGATTACCGAGAATCCCCGGTTCAAACGACAAAGTACTTTTCAGTTACTGCAATACCCACCTCCTGCAGACCCTCGTGTCTAGAGTCGGCAATGCCGCCAAGGCAGGAATCAAAAAACACGGGATGGCTCTCGTCGCGACCAGGACCCCAAACCTGACAAGCACATTAGGATCAGTTTATGGAAAGATCATCATAAGATCACTTAGAACCTTACTTGTTAAAGTCTAATATCTATTTATATTAATACAAACTTCGACATTTTATGGCTTAAGCGGATCATCTCATGTCTAGCAAGGGGGAGTATTCCGAAACGCAGTCGGAGAACGGACTCGAACTCTAACCCGAGACTATGGACAATTGAGTGGCGGGGTGTCAACACGTATTTCTAATCAAGGCTCGGATCGGAGTCATTTTACATCCTAGTATAATATATTCCAATTCTGTTCGCCGCGACTGACCGTCGTCTGTTCAAGGATATCACGACACCCTGCAACTAGCGAGGACGTCTCTTGCACCTCTTCATCTCGCTTCTCATCTTACACACCTAGTTCCACTCAAAAAGTCATGGCGGTCATAGCAGTAGCAGGTGGCACGGGAAGTATTGGGCGCTCAATCGTCGAGGCAGTTGTCGCCGAGGGCAAGTTTAACGTTGTCGTATTAAGTCGCAAGGTATTACAACCGCACGCATAAGGGCAGGGGTAAACTCTTCATTAACACATCTCCTTCATGGCCAATTAGGTTGACAAGGAAGCCGAGTCCAAGCTAGGCGCTCGCATTATCGCTGCTGACTATTCCAACGTCGACTCTTTGGTCAAGGTCCTCGAAGACAACAAGGTCCATACGGTCGTTTCTGCCATCGGAGGACAGGCACCTCCCGAGAATGAGCTTGCTCTTATCCAGGCTGCCGACAAATCTGGTATCACCAAACGATACATCCCGAGCGTCTGGGGTGTCAAATACAAGCCAGAGACCTCTTGGTTCCCCATAGCCGCCGCCAAACTTTCCTATTTCGATGCTCTCGAGAAGACGGGACTCGAATGGACCGTGGTGTCCAATGGCTTCTTTCTCGACTACTGGGGCCAGCCCAAGATCAAGTCCTATCTTCAGCCCGTCACCGTCGTCCTCGACGTCCCAGGCAGGAAAGCCGCCATTCCCGGGTCGGGAAACACTCATGTCACATTCACCTACAGTGACGATATCGCCAAGTTCGCAGCTAGGCTGCTTACTCTGGACAAGTGGGAATCGGAATCGTTCATTGCCGGGGATAGGCTCACGTGGAACGAATTTTTGAAGCTCGCGGAGGAGGTTGTTGGTATGCGACATTCACCCTTCACCTATTAATTAGATGATAATGCTGACATTTGTGGCCTCGCAGGTGAGAAGTTTGAGGTTGTCTATGACTCTGTCGAGCTTCTGAAGTCGGGCAAGGTTACGGAACTACCAAGTCAAGTTTACGCGTACGACTTCATCCCCAAGGAGGTCCTCCAGGGTTTTTTTGCGCAGCTTGGGGTCCTCTTTGATCAGGGTGTTCTTGATTTCCAGCCGAAGCAGAGGCTCAATGATCTTTTCCCTGACATTAAGCCAAAGTCGGCGAGAGACGTCCTTGAGATCGGGTGGAAGAACTAGAGATAGATGACTTGTTACAGTCGCCTATAGCTAGACACTATGTCAGCCAATTTAAAAGAATTGACAAGTCTGAATGGATATTTTGATTTGAATGCTGTATCATGCCACCAGCAAGCCGAGAGTAGCTTCTGCGTCTTCAGATCCGAGCCTGTAGGTGACAGAAAGCACGAGAGTCGGGTGAGACATGCTCTTGTCTCATAGCAAGTCCAAACTTGCGTTAATTTACGAAGAACGTAACCTAAGATAAGGTTGAGAGCACTCTTATGACAGACTTTTTTATAGACTCGTCCTAATTTTGAGTCATGGTGACACTACTCTAATATTTCTTTGCTCTCGCGAACCCCCTAAATGAGTATCGCGCACCAGACGTTTCCTGTTACTAACCAGCCGGGATATATACAGGTATCCTGAGTTGATCTAAAATCCGTAGCTAGACCACTTATTCTTGACCTTTTCCTGAATATGCTCAGGATAGTTGCCACGGAATGAAGCCTCCCTCCACACTAGCTCATCATTCAAAAACTCGCTTGGAAACAAGCAACATCGCACCACCTTGAAAGCATTCCGGCCAGACTTGACCCCATACCCAACATAGGGGATCAAAGGGATGTTAGGATATTCTTCAAAGAAGAACTCGTTGGCATAGGGCTGACAACGAGTTGCAGCAGCCCAGACGACATCTCTGAAACTGGTAGGGTCGATATCGTCTCCCACCAGATACAAAGTAGGGATATAAAATCCCGGCTTTGAACCAAAGACAACATGTCCGACCTTTTTACCAAA
This sequence comes from Fusarium setosum, assembly GCA_013623625.1. Lineage (NCBI taxonomy): Eukaryota > Fungi > Ascomycota > Sordariomycetes > Hypocreales > Nectriaceae > Fusarium > Fusarium setosum. Next base: position 655 of record JABFFE010000078.1, on the reverse strand, counting down.
TTCCTCCATTGTAGTGTTCAATGTGCGCAGTTGAACTCGGTCGACCTGCAGGACGAACCATATGCAATGTGATTCAAAGGGGTTCCAGACCATCTTGACCGGCAGTCCAGCATCTTGGCAAATAGTCAACACCTCGGCGGCTATCATGAGTCCCCAGACAGTTTCGCTTTCCTCTGGGGCTCTTCCCGTGATGCAAATGGGCAGGATGGGGTCCTGGCGATAAGTGATGGCGTTGATCTTGAATATGGGGCACTGCTTAGTCTCCGCGGGGAAAATGTGACCATGGTACTCAGCCATGGGTCCCTCGTTGGCGGTCTCCGAGTTGGAGACGACCCCTTCAAAGACGATTTCCGCATCTGCCGGTACACGGATGTTGTTGGTTTCGCACTTGGTCACCTCCACGGGGCTTCCGGTCAATGCGCCGATGAAATCCGTCTCGTTTACGCCTTTGGGCAGAGGCATGCCGCTGACCATGATAGCAGCAGGAGGAACACCGAAACACAGAGCAAAGGGCATGTCCTGTCCCTTGTCTTTCCACATCTGTCGGATCACACCAATATCTTGCCTTGGTATGACAGGTCCAACGAGAGATCGCTTCCCCTCAACCATGCTGCGAGTAATACTCCAGTTCACCCAGGATCCATCCGGACTCTCG
>JABFFE010000077.1:0-138319 GCA_013623625.1 Fusarium setosum | reverse complement strand
GTTTCCTCTGACCATTTGTCTGAAGATGGCAGAGTTATAATGGTAATGATCAAACCACCTCTCGTCTCCTTGGGGCTTTTTATCCTGAATATTCACGAAGGAAACCACGAAGGAGTGTGCTCGGACAATGGCCAGCAGTCAAGCACAGATAGCACAAATAGCAACATCATTCTTGAATCCGCATTGGAGAGCCACTTGTCACCCTGAAGTCAGGACTCCATACGCTCCTGCTTAAAAGCCACTGATGGTGTCTTTAGTACGTCTTGGAGCAATTAAAACATGGAAGACCATCGATGTAAACAAAGCAGAGACGTCAATTGCCGTGGTCGAGTTCCTGCTCTGGCAAGGCCACCAGTCCAGGGATCAAGATAGGAAGCACTCACCAAAACAAGATCGGCGAGATTGTCGAGTTATTTCGAGAGCCAGTGAAACGTTGAATGCGCCGCCAAACATGCGGATTTTGCACGGCCCAGGAGCATTCCAGGCTTATCGCTTCCTCTTGGTGCACGGTGGTCTCGTCTCAAGCAGGGTCTTCATGATCGCAGAGGGCGTCGGCCAAAGATGGCGCGTGTTACAGAAATTCGAATAGCTGGGAAGCTGGGAAGAGTATTTTCTGATGTACTTCAGATGAATTTTGACGAGGGATTCTCGTCGCGCCATTGTTGTATTGAACTCAAGTGAGTGTTCAGATGGAGGAATTTGCTCACTTGGGGATGGGGGGGGATGGCAGTTTTGATCATTTCAAGAGAAGACTTGTTCATTAAGATACGCAAAGCTTTTTGAATCATGCTGCAGATGATTGATGTGGACATGAAGTATATTCTGATGCCGCTTAGTGTCATACGAGGGGGCGTACTGAGCCTACATGTGAATTAGGTAGTATACAACCGTATCGCAATAGATATTTTATTCACTAATGGATAACAAGATAATGATAAAATAAATAATATATTAGATGATTAAGATTAGTAAACATAAGATCCTACGACTCTATAATAGCCTAGCCCTTAGTTAGGCCAGCAGTCATGTTCTCACCATGTCCTATAAATATTCATCAGACTCACGACTCCGCGACAGTTGCTTTGATGAATGTTAATTGGCATTCTCAGACTGCTACCACAGCCATCTCAAAGTCCATGGGTCAGGCGGAAGCCATCGTCTGAGGCCCGGGCCGTCGTGATTGGTCTCCACGCATATAGGCACACATTGATGGCGCCAAGACGTCACATTTTCCCGTCCGCATCGACCCTGGAGGTCCCATAGTCTCGACATCACGTATCAAATCCTGCGGCCACCTAAACTCACCTTTATAATCCAGTGTTTTTAACACCTGGATGACCCTGTCTATTTGGCTTCTGTCGTCATGTGGATCGCCTCGGAGTCTCTCTGCGATCGCTCTCTGTTGTTCATGGGCCCCACTACGCCCCTGCCCCTCAATCATGATGCCTCACCCCGAAACTGCCCGCACTTCGTCTGAAAACACCATTTCGTGCACAGAAAAACTGCCACACCGCGTGCACAATCGGTTCGACTTACCATTTTGTTATACCGACCGTACTTGCACTGCCACAGCCCCTGCCACATTTTCGGGTTGTATACACATGCATTCCGGAAGCGAGATTTTCCGCAGTGCGCCACCAGAATATCATGGCATGAGCTCAGCCTTGTTTAGTCGCATCATTTGTATGCCTGGATGCTGCTGTTAATCGCACCCATCTCTTATCCCATCCTCAATATGCGCATCGCGATTCACGCCTCACTCTATCAGTAGCCGTCGCTCTCGTCAGGGCCAACCCGAGCCCACCCCTCCCTTTCCTTTCGACGCCAATCTCCCGCACCCGCGCACCTTGTCACGACTCTCGACGACTCCGCCCGTCACCACCCTCAAGTCCAATCGTCATGACGCCCGTGTCCAGCGCCCGTAAACGAAAGGCGCGCACTTCCATCGACAACGCGGAAAGGTATTCCCAAGATGCCCCCCTTCCAGCGGCCTGCGACGACCTCTCGCCAACTGCCCGCAAGAAGGCAGTCTCGATCTATAGAACCTGCGACAAATGGCCATGGGAAATTTGCGAGGGTTTCGAGCCCGAATCTTGGGGTGTCAACCTTCTTGAAGCCTTCCTAGCACTCATCAATCTTGTTGCCAAGAACAGCGAAACCGTTACCCTCGAGGCCGTACGCCATAGGCTGCGCTTGATCATCGCGACACACACAAGATCCGATCGGATAGGCAGGCTGTTGAAGCCTGATGTCCTGGAGGCAAAGGCCTGGGTCAAGCGTGTAGTTAGGGAGCAGAAGGCTGCTCAAACGTCTGCTGATTCTGAGGACGCTAGTGACGAGGACAGCTCCATGGGAGAAGAGGATGAGGATGGATCGAATCAGAGTAATATCGGTAATTCGGACGACAACTCAAACGGGGACGAAATTCAAGACGTCATCCAGGTTAGCGACGACACTTCCGCCTATGACGAGGACAACTGTGACAGCGATCGCGAGACAGATTCGGATAGTGACAGAGAAAGCACCAATGTGAGACCCAACATTGAAGACCAAAAGTCGGCCGTCAACCCAAACCACACATCAAACACCACCCCCAAGAATCAGAGCCATGGCTCAGAGATCCCTCGATCAGCCAAACGCCAAAAGACTGCCAATGACGAGCATGGCTCGAAGCAGGCTTTCCCGCTCTCCATCGACAAGGTTGAGATGATCCTCGCTCGTGAGCAAGATATTGGGCTCGGAGACGTTTGTTCCCCTCAACAACGTCGAAAAGTGTTCAGTTTAAAGATGCTAACTTAACGTCGGCAGATTGAAGCTGAAATCCTGAAGCGACTCGATAACAAGACCGCCCGCCTCAACAGCATCTCCGAGGCTGTCCACACTCACTCAGCCGCCGCTATCATAGAACACGTCAAGCTCACGGAAATGGCTGAGACTAATCGGGTTGCGCGGGGACAGGTGGTACGTCGGAAAGACGAAGCTGAGACGAACCTGAACACCAAGAAGAAAGCAATCAACGATGGAGTCGCCGTAAAAGGGAAAATTGCCGACCTAGAAGCACATGCCTCCTACCTGGGAGACATGTTGCTCGACATTCAACGGGGTATCCAGGTCAAGGAGGAGAGTCAACAACAGGAGCTTGCAAACGCTCAACAAGAAGTCAAGCTGGCCCAGACGGCGTTGAACGAGGTTGACTGCAAAATCGCGGCCTCTGAAAGACTTGTCGCCAGCGCCTGGGAGGGGCTCGGCCGTCTTGACAAGCTTGTCCATGTCCATGAGGCTGCGCATCGAGCAACCACCATGAGCAACATCTTTCAGCTCGGGTTGGATTCGTTCATTGATGGTCTCGAGGCCGACTTCAATTTCGACATGGCCAAGTGGATCAAGGACAAGATTTCTGCCAAGAACGGCGACGGGAATTAAGTTCGAGGTGTAGTGATCGCGTGTATTGTGGTTTTGCGGTATTGGCGCTAGGTTATGGCATTATCAACCGCGTTCTGGTTCGACACGGGTACTGAGTTTTTACCCCGGAGTCTAAGCATTAATTGCATGATAAATTGTTTGGCGTGCGGACGCCAGGCTGGGTTAGGGCGGTGGGAGCAGAATCACTTACATGGAGCCTTGTATTTTTACTCTTTTTAACTGTTGTCAACGTCTTTGAATTGCCATCAAGACTAATTTGTAAGCCTTAAACACCCCCCAGATGCAATGTACGTGGGCTGAGTCGCATAACGGCATGATGTCCAACCTGATCGGCCTGTTGCTTGTGAGATGTCTTCGGCAGGAGATCTCCTTAGTTTTTCTAGAGCATCAAATGGTTGCCCGATAGGGACGTAAAGTAAATTGCAACAACCTGTTCTGCGAACGCCACTTCTTCTAGGATGAGGCAACGGCAGATCTCACTTGAGTGTCACATTGTGTGGTGGCAGTGGGATTGGTAAGGGCCTGACGCTTTGCCTCTCCACGTGACACACTGCCTTGGCAGAACATCACCGGTGACTCACGTGCCTTCTATCCCACCCATCCGTTACCAACGAGGCGGGCCTTTGTAACTCTCTAGGTCCAGCTAGCTCCTTTTGCCGCAGGCGCTCTGGTGCGCTGCACTCGAAAGGCCCCGTCATTGCTCCGACCTTGTTGGCCACAATGAGCTCCAAGTCGGGTCGAGGTTGCATGTCTACATCTACTCAATTACCAATGACGGCTGCTCCGGGAGCCTCTTTCTCAGGTCCAGTTCAGAACGTGAAGGCACTGCTGCTGATATCAATGTGATCGTTGGGATATGAGGAGTGCTTTGCTAAAGTTGTACCACAGGCCTTGCTAGTTCCGTCATTATCGATCCAGGATTAGAGTGAGAGATATGGGCGCCATGTTTGTTCTCTTACCCCGTCAGGTCGTCATATCTGATAGGTATTCCGAAGAGCCAATGTTGATTATTAACTGTGTCATGTTGAGGGCCCCAGTAGCGCAGATGTTTATCTGATGCTGGCGAGATTAAGCGCCTTGGCTTTGTTTATCCCAACCCTTTAGTCTCCTCTCAGTCCACCTTCTTCCCCAACCTTTCTAAATGAGGCGACAGTCAGCCTTTGAGACCCTCCACAGAGCTGGCGAAGCAATGGATCTCTGTTTGTTTACCGCGCCGCGCGAGATTGGTCCAGCAAATCAACTCCCGCAGATGGATATGCACCGGTCTGCGAGCATCCCCCACGCTGCAAGCGGCCGGCACTGGGTCATGCGGTTCACATCTGCAAGTCTGAAGTCTCGACTGAGCAGGTGGACCAGTTGTGCAAACCTCGTGATACCACTCCTGCTGGTTCATGGGAGAATGAGTGGCGGTGTGTAGTCCACGGCAAGCGCGCGCTCAGAGACGGATGAACCTGGTAAGGATCAAGGGCTTACCACGCCACTCAAGGCAGTGGGGGACATCGTCCATCACACTGGCCGGGCCCCGGCTCCGGGACGTTGTGGCTGGGTGTCTGCAGATGTTGGTTCGCTCCCTGGCTGGGCCTGCTTGCAAGGCATGTTCAATTACGTGGATAGAGTTGCCTAAGATTGATATGGAGCAAGAAGGGTAAGAAGCCATCTGTATGGGATGTATCGCCGACTCATTCGCGTCATATTTGCAGAACTGTCCTGGAGCTCCTGTGCCTATACAGTGATAGTGGCCAGGACTCTTACGATTATGTATGGAATAACAAAGGGTCAGTCCATTAGGTATGTCGATACACACCAACGTTCCAGTGGTATCCCGTCTCAGAACGCGAGGCTCAGGTAGAACTGAAAGTCACAGCATCAATCCCAGTTGCCAATGGTCCAAGTCCTCAACATCCCAGAAGATGCACGTAGTTCCGCTAATGACTCGGACCACTGAGCTGATCTATTCAAGCGGGCGCCAAAACCTGCAGGGTATTAGTGGCACTATCTGAAGCGGAGAGAGGCGGAGAAGGGAGATTGTGGCCTGACTGCTGATTCCCCATTTCTCTACCTGTTGACGATACCACACGAACCGGCACATAGCCGCCATAAACAAACAAACAATAAACAAGGCGAGCCGCAAATAACCACCCTATGGGAGCTCCGGATATATATGACATGGTGTTTCTATTCGCTACAGACACAAGTCTTGCAGACCGGATGCTGTGGTGTTTTGTCTTGAAAAGTCCTTGGCCAAGGATCCAACGGGCGCGAGAGTGCATGCTGCAGGGGTTGCCTGCTCTGTGCAGAGCAACTGTCGCTTCTTAGGCCGTCGAATGACCTGTCATGCACCGGCGCTCCTAGACCTTGAGGGTTAGCTCGCTGCGGGGTAGAATATGTGTCAATGATCGCCAGTGGTGTGCTTTTGCCTAGAGTTCGTGGAATGGCTCAATTGGTCGCGGTCGCGCAGGCAGAATCCACGCAGCAGCCGCTTATAGGTTCAATGCACAACTCGCAGTTGTGGCGGCCAGGCTCTCACCGAGAGGTCGCTTGAGGGGAAGCCTGCTCCCTGGTAGACCAGCGTGGGATGCTGGAAAGCAAGGACTTGCGAGTTGAAGGGAGACGAGTCGGTCAAGATTAAATGAACATTTAAGAGCTGGTATCTTTCACCTCTTGAACATTAAAATCCTCCATAGTCTAGCTTTCCATAGCAACACAAAGACTTGAACCAACAGCACACACAGCCTTTCTCTCCAGCTACCATACACTTTCGTCGCTATTATTCCCTTCAATATGGCGTGGTTCGATGACTCCTGGGATGTCCAAGAAACCGGCAAGCCTTTTTCCTTTCCTCAGGTGTTTCACTCACTAACAATGGCTCAAAGATGTCGGTCCTGTTGAGAAGTACGGAGATGTGGCAAAGCAGGCAATCGCCCTTTTGACCAAGTTCAAAGACGAGGCCAAGACTGTCCACGATCTCTTGAGACATCTCTCACAAGCGACAGCCGAGATCGAGGCTTTGGAGAAGGCCAAAACCGATCTTGAAGGGCAGCTTGCCGGCGCCAACGAGACAATCAGCCAGCTGAATGAAGCCAAGACGGCTGAGCCCGAGCAGGCTGAGGAGGCGAAGCCTATCGAAACAGAGGAAGAGAAGCCTGCCGAAGTGGATGAAGTGAAGCCTGAAGAAGTCGCGGAGGCTGCTGAGGAGGAGAAACCAGCCGACGAGAAGCCCGAGGAGATCGAGAAACCTGCGGAAGAAGAGGAGCCAGCCAAGGCGGAGGCAGTACCATCTGCCGAAACGGAGAAGCTCGTTGAGGACGAGAAGCCAGCTGAAGCAGAGGAAGTGAAGCCTGAAGAGGAGAGGCCTGCTGAAGAGACGCCCGCTGAAGTTCAGAAACCCGTGGAAGAAGAGAAGCCTGAGGAAGTGGAACCCGCCGAAGCTGAAAAGCCTTCCCAAGAAGCGACTCCTGTCGCAGAAGAAGTGAAACCCGAGGAAGCGGAGCCTGTCGAAGAAGCGAAGCCTGCTGAAGAGGAAACATCCACCGAAGTCGAGAAGCCTGCCGAAGAAGAGAAACCCGCCCAAGAAGAGAAGCCTGCTGAGCCGAAGGAAGTACAACCTACCGAAACCGAGAAGCCTGCCGAAACCGAGAAACCCACAGAAACTGAGAAGCCTGCTGAAGAGAAACCTGCCGAAACTGAAGCGCCCGTCGAACCTGAGAAGCCTACCGAAGAAGCGAAGCCTGTGGAAGTGAAGCCTGCTGAGCCAGAGGAAGTACAGCCTGCCGAAATCGAGAAGCCTGCAGAGGAGGAGAAGCCCGCCGCAGCGGAGATAGTGAAGCCTGCCGAGGTTGAGGAGCCTGTCGAAGTCAAGAAACCTTCGGACGTCAAGGCTCAGTTGAAGGAAGAAATCGTGGCCAAGCCCAAGGACGTGGGAACTGAGTCTGAGGTGGTTCAAGCGGAGGAGACCAAGCCCCAAGTCACAGAGAAGGAGATTGAGCCTAAGCAGGCTGAATCTGGAGCGGTTGAAACCGAGAAGGCCGAGCCTGCGGAGATTGAGAAGACTGAGCCCAAGGAGGTCCAGCCTGAGGTGGTCGAAGAGAAGGAAGCTGAGCCCAAGCAGGATGAGCCTGAGGTGGCCGAAGTAAAGGAGGCGGAACCTACCGAGGCGGGACCCAAGGAGGTTGAACCTGAAGCAAAGAAGGCCGAACCCCAAGAGGTTGAAACAAAGGCCGCGGAGTCCAAGGTGGTTGAAGAAAAGAAGGTGGAGCCTAAGGAGGCTGAGCCAAGAAAGGCTGAGACTGAGGTGGTGAAAACCAAGGATGTGGGCCTCGAGGAGGTAAAAGCAAAGAAGGTTGAAGAGCCGAAGCTGCCCGTTGCCAAGCCGGAAGCCACGCAGTTGAACGGGGGCAAGGAGACCGGGTCCAAGCAGTTGACGGCTTCGAACGGGACAACCAATGGATTGAGGAAGGAACGTTAGTTTGTTGAGCAAAATCCGACTAGGGATTTTGCCTTCATCTTCCAGAGAGCATCCAACGATGTTGTTCGCCTCTCCCGCGGGCGGGTCGAGATCAGCAACCGAGCCCGATCTTAGCGCCTCTTAGCCGAGGCCAAGAACCAGGTTTCATTTCAGGTCGCAGGGGTGTTCACGATCGACGATGCGGAGGTCGTGCCGCGCCCGTACCCCACGATTGCCTCATCCAAGGCAGACGAGGGCCAAGTCATCTGAGGTGAGGTTGACGGAGGCAGGACGGCCTTTCTGGAGGACCCTTGTTGTGATGTATGTAGAACAGTTATTTTGCATGATGTTTGAATGATGTTATTGAGCCGTATGGTATTTGCAGATTTAAAACCCCTCTTCTTTTGGTGTTATTTGTTTCATACAGGGATAATTACGGGTCAGCGGAACACGCAGGATATAGGGAACATATTAACTAATTAACCATCCAGTGGGGGCGTATCTGGTACCTCCATTCTTGCAGCACGCTCTCACTGTAGCAAGTATCGGTACCAATCTTGCTGTTGGTTGTCAATTCCCCTATAAATAGCATAGCATCGGATAAACAAACACGAAGAATGCCAAGCAGGGCAGACGCAGGGCCGTGGAGATTCGTGGAGAAACAACACTATGTGATATCGTTTACCCCTTTGGCCTGCATCGTAGCGTTCCATTGAATACCACCTGCCGTCTTAAGAGCTTCTGGGCTGTCTATAAAGAAATGGCTCTGCGGGACTTTCGTTTGGCAGATGCCGCCGATCCAACCTCGACTGTCAAAACACGCCCTGTGAACCGACACCTTTCAAGCTTGGTGCCCATCTGCTGGCCTCCCATTGTCAACCGCCTCCATGAAACTCACATTGGCCTTCGCTATTGGCGGTGTTGCCGCAGCGCAACATGACCTTTGCTACTTGACACAAATGGCAGACACCATGATTGCCAAGGGCGTCAATCCGGACTTTGGATATCAGGATGCAGTCCTCTACCTAGGATTCGAGAAATCCTACGAGCTGTCGGGGGATGAAAAGTACCTGGACTGGTATAAGGGACAGATTGAAGGTCCAGTTGTTCAGCCAAACGGCACGATCAAAGGCTGGAGTTACTCGAGATTCATCCTTGACGAATACCGGATGGGACACAACTACCTCTACTTGTACAACCAGACTAGAGATGAAAAGTACAAGTCGGCCGCCAACATAGTCCGGCGGATGCTAGACTCTTACCCTCGGTCACCCTCTGGCGGGTTCTGGTGAGCAATCAACGAAAAGTCTTGGCTCGTCTCGGGTCATTCTAACAACACTTCAAGGCATCAGCAATCCTTTCCAAACCAAATGTGGCTGGATGGGATTTATATGGCGGATACCTTCTACGCCAAGTGGACACACTTATACGACAGCGATAACGAAACAGCTTGGGATGATATCTTGCTTCAGTATGAGCTCATAGATACACACACACGCAACCAGACCTCCGATCTTCATGTACACGGATGGGCCGATGGCGCGGCACCATGGGGTGATCCCACAACAGGACGAGCGCCTAACGTATGGGGTCGCGCCCTCGGCTGGTATTTCATGTCTCTCGTCGAGGTCTTGCAGTTCTTTCCCACTTCCCACGCTGGCTTTGATCGGCTACTTGGCTATTTGGAGTCCCTCGCTCAGGCACTCAAGAGGGAACGGGATTCAACTTCTGGTAATTGGTGGCAGGTCATGAATGAACCATATCCCGGGCGTGAAGGAAACTTCATCGAGGCCAGCGGCTCCGCCATGTTCACGTGGGGATTGCTGAAGGGGATTGACCTGGGTTACCTTGATCGGGACAGTTTCATCGAGACGGCCAAGGATGCCTATGTCAGTCTTGTTGACAACTTTGTCAGTGAAGCCGACGATGGTACGCTTGCCTTCAGTGGCACCGTCGCCGAGTGTGGCCTACTCAGCTCCAACGTGACATTTGAGGTGAGTTAGCTTGACAAATTTTTCTATTGTCGCAAACTATGACCGAGATAACGAAGCTGACATGTCTTAGTACTATATCAGCAGGCCAACTCTGGTGAATGGCCAGAACGGCGTAGGGCCGTTTATGCTCGCTACTTATGAGTGGGAAACCTGGGCCAAAGACGCGTGAGCTCTGCATACTCTTCATACATGTCATCGGAGAACTCATGCACTGATGGCGAGCGGCAGCGCAGGGTCTCGTGGGGCTGATGCCATCGCAGACCTGTAATAGGAGACATTGGATCAGTCGATCTTTATGATTAGGGGCTTACGTGGAAGTCAAAATGGGAGCGAGTTACTTCGGACACGGTCGTCTATCTTAGCCTAGATAGATAATTGCAGGATAAGATGTATAGCCGGCTTGATAGAATCGTCTCCAGTAGTGGACTAGATGATCTTGACTTCTTCTTATCGGGTCTAGGCAAGTCAAATCAGGACTGTATGAAATTGTAGCAGTTCCGATGATGCAACTAGTATCAGTCGGCTTTTTTATCGACCTCACTTAATGCTAACCCATGACTCGGTTTAAATATAATGACTAGGAGGAGTTCAGTAAGTAACTTGACACTGTTGACTATCACCACTACCGCTGTCGTAGGTTACTTAAATTGTCCAAAAGCTAGCCAAATAACCGCATGATACCATCAGCATAAAACGTTGCGTCAGTTCAAGTCCCAGGTATACGATAAGAATCCTTAGCCACTACCCTGGGGCGTGCTGCTGGTCACAACCAGTCTCACACCATCATCGGAGATTAGAAGAGGGTTGCCCCGTCTGACTGCGCCTGGTTTGACGCAAGCATTGATGAGAGTCGAGAAACCAGCCTTGATCGGATCCTCGTTAAAAGTGACGCTGTCTCCATTCGCAAAGACACCAATGATGGCCTCACAGCCTCCAGACTTTTGAGAAATAGCAGATTCTTGTGCACCATCGGTTGCTGCTGGGACGCTGCATTTTCCGTTGTTGCAGTTCGCGTCGAGGAGCTGCTGAGCTGCTGCAAGACAGTCGGGGATTGTGACGCCCTGCTCGACGTCACCACACTGAGGCGAGTTGAATGTGACGTTGCCGAGGTCGTCATTCTTGGCAGACGCAAAGCCGGTGGCGATGGCCATCAGAATAGCTCCTTGGGCCTTCATTGTCGTTGCGGTCGGTTTGTTGTTTTATAGTTCGAGTGTAGTAATGTACAGAGTAATGAAGTTTGAAAGAGATTGACGAAGCCGTGATGGACGGAGAAGGGTATTTATTTATGGACGACTATTATATCTACTCGTCATCTTGCAAGACCAACTGCAGTTAAAGACTGCCGAGCCAAGTGCTGAAAAGGTGGTCCCATTGCGCGTCCCGGTCGTCGGGAATGATCCTTCCCCGAATTCTATTAGGTATATTCTCTACAAGCAAGCTTGATTTCGGCAAGGCGTTCCGCTTACTTTGTTTCTAGTGCTTACGCCCGTTGGTTTCTATGACAGATTGCGTCGTATGCTTGCGATGATCCGGTCTGGTCTTATTACCGAGCGGCCGCCGAGTTACGGAAGGTCAAGTGGTGTCTAAGACGTCGTTGGGAAATAGTTCTTGGCCAATACTTTGAATACCTTTAATAAATTGTTATCAAAGTCAATGGGAACAGCAGAGTCAAGACTGATCTAGATAAGCATTGTTGAGTAATCTCATAACAACCGTGGAGCTCACCGACGGTGCTGATCAGCCGGAGCTAAGATACCCTACCTGGTCTAGGTTCAGCACATAACCCTCATGTGCATAAGTAAGACAAGGAAACTTTCTCAGGGGCGGCCGCCACAGCTGTCCAAGGCGTTCTATAATGGCATCAAAGGAATTGAGCGGTGAGTGACTTGATCTATTTATGTGATATTTTCCTAAGTGCATCCTATCACTTGCTCCGCCTATTTTTCACTTGGACACCTTTTCATAAACTCATTTTCTTGCTCATTATACGCTTCCCTCTATTCGCTTTAGGTATCAAGATGCCCCGCCAGTGATCAGGTCATGGCCACACTTCAATCATAGTCTAAACAAGACATTCGGTTTGATAGCATGTTGGTATTCAAGGTTGCGGAAATCGTGCTCGGCTGTGGCAGAGGTTTCAGAGCTGGATACCACAGGGGCCACTAATAACACCAGTTCTTTGGTAGAATAGTGCCGTTAATGTGTTAGCAGAACAACGTAAAGTCCCACAAGGCGGAAAGACAAATCACTGGAGCAGGGCCTGGCCTGCATACTAGTATTATAATCCTTAAGGTTAGTACGCCGAGCTAGAAAGGAACATGGCTTAGACACCCAAGCCACCTGCTCTTCATAGAGCAAAGAGGCGATCAGATAGATATCCAAGACATTTCATGTTACGCAAGGGTATAAGGGCATAAGGGCGAGTGCTACATGGCATATCTGACGGTGCTTTGTTGGTTGCCTTATATATTTACACTTTAACTGTCTATAAGCACCATACTCAATGGCAACCAGGGTAATGAGCGCACAGTTCCCGCCGTATTTACTTTGCTCTAATGGGCAAGTCCTTTTGGCTTCCTGATCTAGATTTGTGTTGATTGTATCTTGACCGTCTGAAATGAGGCCTTGTTAGACATTATCCTTCACTCCGGCATGACCAATCCCTATAACCTCACTAAAATCAGTCCTCCTCACTCTCTATCTCACGTCGAGTCTGCAGCATGATATTCAATGGCTATGTCGGTGCAGGTGTTGGTGTAGATGACGTAGCGGATGACCCTCCCTTGTTGATAAGGCGGACAACCGGTCTCGCTTGTAAGGCGAGCTTAGGGAGAAGGTAGAATTGATTTCCCCAATTCTGATATTGCTGAAGACCACTTCTGGGTTTGGCTCCGCTTTGAGAATTGAGGCAGGACTGCCCTCGGTAGCATTGCAGGGTCCACTGCTGCCCTGGTCGAGCCAGTTCATGAAGCCAGTTTCATCCCACCAGATGCTCATAGCCAGGACCATGCCACGACTCATGGCCTTGCCCATACCCTCCATGCCGCCAAGCTTCATGAATGAATTTGCGCCTGTTGCTGTGCAATATTCGTCATTCATGAAGTTGATCTTTGGGGGGCCGGTGACATTGACAACGGCGCTCTGGATGAGATGGTTATCCTGCACATAGTGCCGATGCAACTCTTTGAGGTCACCGTTCCGGTCCGAAAGGAATTGCGAGATGACGGTAAACTTCCGAGTAGTGTCAACCTTGAAAGTATCGCCACGGCCATAGTAGTTGGATGCGTTGAGGCGGTTAGGATTCCACCCACAGCCGCTCTTATCGCACACACCCGCCTGGCCGCATTCTTCACCGGAGCACTGGTAAAGGCTGGTTTGATTGCACGGATGGGGCGCAATATGCGTGGCTCGAGAGTTGGCTTCCCAAATGTCAAGCTCATTGCAGCATGATCCACGACCGTCAATGTTGCCCTTTATCACAAGTCAGTAGCGGCAACGGTGGCCGAGCAACGAGCACTTACCACCCCATTGATGAACGGGGTCACAAAACACTGCGCATCGCAGTACCCTGTGCCGTAAAATGGACCAGCCTTGTTGAGGGGACTCAGGCCTTTACCGCCGTCCTGGCGCATCTCGGAAAGATAGAGAGCGCTGTTCATGCCGCAAGGCAGCCTTGACATTTCGACATCGAAAGTAAACTCGGCTCCGGTAAGGTATAGAAGGTCATATTTTTGTTGATTTTCTTCCAGTAGGTAGACGCGAGGAGAAACAGTGGTGTTGCGGTACACTTGCTGGAGGCGAAGCTCGGTGCCGGACGTGCTGACGCCTTTGGCTCGGTAATCAGGGATACCCTCAATAATGCAGTTTTTAGCGCAAGACGCGGCATCGGGGCAAGCCGTGGCGTTTGGCGGGTTTCCAAACGAGCCGCAGTCGAGGTAGTTGGTGGCTTGGTGGATGGGGTGCTGACTTGCGTCGACAACGAGGTAGTTGATGTGTTTCTGGCAGCCTCCTCTCACCGTGCAACGGAATGTTTCGAGCTTGGGATGCACTTCAGAAACATTGCCGGGGGTCTGCCCTGCTACGAGCTGGGCGACCAGGCTGAAGATGAGAAGACCTGAGAACGCCATTTGAGAGGTTTGGCGATTGGCGAGTTACAGAGTCACCTGCAACCCTCAACACCTCAAGGTTATATGCCAGAGATTCTAGCAATACAGGCAGTATACCTCGCACAATGAGAAAGGGGCTATTTCCTCTGCTATCAGCCTAAAATAATTGCCGGCTTGTCTCTTAAACAAAATGTTCGGGGTTCCAGAAACAAGCAGGGTTGAGGAAGCTTATTAAAATTATTCCGTATGAAACAGGCCTAGTTATGCATACAAATTGTTTCATGACCCGGTGCTAAAACCCCTGATCGGCAGAGACATTTAATTTGACTTGGCCAATCCCCGGTGACAGGATTTCCGGCTGCCCCGAGAGGGAAAGATCAGCGTGTCAAGAGCCACAAAACCCTCCGTCACTGCCACGGAGTTCCCTCAGGTCCGACGGGCCGCGGGCTTGCTCCTCAGGCCGTCAAGATGCTTGGATCCAGACATCCGGTACCAATTAGGTTGTGCAGTGCTGTCTCTCATTAAATGCTCCCTCCGGCATCCAATGCGTGCACCTTATCCATAGATTCTCCACCAAGGATATTTCGATTTGGACAGTGGGCACATGTTAGAGGAAAACTCTAACCTACGGCCAGCGTCGCTGGTAGATGGCTGGTCGACGCCAAAGTGACACACAGCTATATGTTGCACAACGCTGTGGAACATTTTGCCCACCAACTCACCCTGCCTCTGTCCGAGATGCGCTGCCGAACCGGCTGCTTGTCTGCTGTCATTATATGTGAGACCGAGGCTGAGACATTGAAAAATGGCCCCTCTGATCCGTCATCAAATGCTCCATAGCTTGGCCAAGGCCGTCCCACGCGTTGACGGTCAATAGTACATCAATGGCCTCTGCATCCCTCAAGGTTTCCTACCCGTCGAAGAGCTATAGGTATAATTAGATATAGCCACTTGGATACGTGATAAACCCAGCAGTTTTAGCTTGTCAGGGTATCTGATGTCGCTGAACGGTAAGGCCTGGAACATGTGGGCTTACTTCCTTTCGCCTCTCTTGGTTGCCTCCTGTAAGGGATCGCTGGCGGAATATAGGTGTGGATTTTGGCACCAGCAGGAAACGCCCCGGATTCATTCAAGGATCGGGCTTAGAATGAGGCCTCGATACATCATATGTTCACGATCACTCGACAAGCTACCGGTTTATTGATATAACTATTACTACTTCCCTATCCCCCCTAGGTTCTAGATGAACACTCGGCAAGAAGACTATTGTCTTCTTACTCCTGAGATATCGTTTCCGATGACTCCCCTTCTTTCTCCATCTTCTCCTTTTCTCGCCTCTCAATGGTCGTCTGTTTCTCCCACATGGCATGATACCGGCCGCGAAGCGCCAGGAGTTCACTGTGCGTCCCTCGCTCGACAATCTTACTCTTGTGGAGAACAATGATCTGATCAGACGTGGTGATGGTGGAAAGACGATGCCTGTCGGGATCAAACATGTGAGCAAATATCTAGAAGACTGACAAAATAGGGCCGTGAAAACATGTTGACTTACGCGATGGTAATTGTGGTTCGTCCGGTTGTGACACTCTCGAGGGCATCCTGGATTTGTCTCTCGGTGTGGGAATCAAGGGATGCGGTAGCCTCATCCAAGAGTAAGATGCGGGCGTCTTTAAGAATCGCTCGTGCGATGGCGATCTGCAAGAGGAATGTTTGTCAGTCAACTCATCGGCGAAGTAGATAGGGCAAGACAAGGTAACGTACGCGCTGACGTTCGCCTCCAGATAACTTCAGGCCCCGCTCTCCAACCTTAGTTTCGTAGCCATCCGGGAAGGACAGGATGCGATCGTGGATGTTGGCTGCCCTGCACGCCTCGTAGACATCGTCTTGTGAGGCCTGGGGGTTGGCGTAGAGGAGGTTGTACATGATGGTCGCGTTGAAGAGAACCGTGTCCTGAGGCACAACACCAATATTCCTGCGCAGGGCGTCGAGTTTCAAGTCTTTGAGATCGTGCCCATCGATAGTGATTGAGCCTCCAGACACATCGTAGAAGCGGAACAGCAGTTTCAGGCAGGTCGATTTGCCACTGCCAGACTCTCCCACGATTGCCGTCTTTGTGCCGGGAGTGACAGTGAAGCTAATGCCGTCAAGTACAAGCTCACCTTTCTTGCTTTGATAAGAGAACTTGACATCGTTGAAGGCAACCTCTCCCTGTGGCGAGGGTAGCCCGACAGCGTCCGGCTTTTCCACAACCCCAGGCGTCTCTTTGAACTGGGCTGCGTCAGCAGTTGCGATGCTAATGCGGAGTCAGGGAGTGTCTTACTATATCAAGTAGCCGCTCAGCTTCAATGAGATTGTTCTGCAGCATAGTGTAGTACGTTCCAAAGAAGTTGAGAGGACCCTGAAGCTGGACAAAGTAGTTGATCAAACTAACAAATTCACCGACCGTTTGCTCGCCGATTGAGATTTTGTACGCCGAAACGGCGACAAGAAGGGCGGTACCGAGGGTAAATATCGAGCTCTGGGTGAGATTGAGGCCGTTGAGTGACCACTGCACCAGACGCTCCGCCTTTTGGAAAACAAGAACGTGGTCCTTGTATCTTTCCGCTTCGCGAGGGATGGCGCAGTTGTGCTGGACAGTCTCGTACGCGACTATAGCATCCGTTTTGATGGCCTCCATCTCGCGAGTCTTGACCGTCATGTCCCTTCGCTGCCTCCCACGGTATTTGGCCACGTAGATGGTGAGGAAGATGTAGGACCACATGATGAAGAACACGATGATGGTGTAGAACGCATCGTACTTTACAAAGAAGAGGACGCCCGCGACGAAGATGTCAAACACCATGGGAAACACTTGAAAACAGAAGCTCTCAAGGAAGGTGTTGATCGAAGCCCCTCGACTTAGGGCGCTTGTGACCTCGCCAACCTTCTTGTTAAGGTGGAATTCGAGGGAAAGGCCTAGAACGTGCTCGAAGGCGGCACAGGATAGCCTTCGGAAGAGGGACTGGGAAACCGGGATCCATAGAACAGATCTGGCGGCACCTAGAGCCCCTTGGTTGCCCTGAAGAGCGCGGTAGACGACGTAAAGTATAATCTCCTTGTATGGGATACGACCCTTACCGAGAGCATCGACAAGTACTCCAAGCTGCACAGGAGCAAGGACGTTCACGGTGCGTTGGCAGACCAGGAGGACTAAACAAACAACCACAATAGCCTGGTAGACAGGAGAGTCTTTGGGCCTGTCGAATGTTAGCTTGACGAAGAACCAACGAAGGGTTGCTGCTTCGTACCAGAGGTAAGGAAACAGAACACGAAATCCAGCAAAGTAGTCGAGCCAGCCCATACCCGAAACCTGGGTCCTCCTTGTCGGGTCTGGAGCCGCTGGCGCGTGAGCCTGGACACTACCATAATTCCCGGAACCATTTCCATTCTCTAGAAGGGACTGTCGCTCCTCCGTGACGGACTTGGGCTCAGAGGATCTCAGTTTGTAATCTCTGATAGCGAGAATACCGATCATGAGAACGAGAATCGCGGCTCTAGACGAGCCTAAAATGTTGAGAGTATCCACAAAACCTTTAGACAGCCGTAGTGACGGTTGCACGGATGAAAAGACCGATGCAATAACAGTTTCCACAAGCGCACCAGTGACCCATGCGAAGCAATGGGCACCGTTCGGGGACCATGGCCCTTCCGGATCAGGCAGCAAGCCAGCTAGGAAGTAAAGCAGGACTGCGACGTAAGATGCCTACGTCCACTGTCAGCAGATATAGTAACATCAGAATTAAAGAGGACAGCACATACTAGATACGCGCTGAAGGAGAGCTCAACGGTGCCGGCCACCTCATGTTGATCAGAAACTGCCTCGCGTACGGCGAGGACGATACTGGCAAGTAACAAGAAAGAGAGTATAAGTTGGAAGAACCATATGACCCTCGCATAAGTCCGCCGGACGCTTTCGGCCTTTTGCTTTTGCTCGGTATCTAACGCGTCGGGACGCGATTCACGTCGGCGATTGAGATAGAATTGCAAGGATTGAGCTCCCAACAAAGTTGAAAAGAGTAAACAAGGATAGAGATAGAATAGAATTCTCAGTGCAAGCTCCGCCTGCGCCATGGCTGTAGAGGAGGATTGACCATGGGATAGGTCAAGGTAGATTATCGCCGACTCGATTTTCGGCCTGTCAAAGGGATGATGTCAATGGCAAACACCCTATCGGCTTTTAGATTCCCCGACTTGCCGGTTCCGAGGTTGCTGACAAATACCACGTCCCGCTGGTGTCATGGACCCCTACCTATGTTTCCATAAAATACGTTGTGCAAGTTATGCTAGTGAAGCTATGTAACCCTTCTAATTCCTCACAAACACTGTGACGACTTTCCCCAACACATCAAGGTCGGTATCTCAGCGTCCTGGCTGTCCAAATCGTGGGCTGCTATCTACTGAACATTAAAAAAGTCCGCGATGTCACGCTGGATTTGGTGTGCCATTCGCAGGCTTATGGCCTGCAAACCCCTGCACTTAGTAACACCATCAGACACCAAGACGCCACCTACCCAGATCAGCAAGCCTCTTATCAAGGCCTTCCTATCAGACCCAAAGGCAATGTGTAGGTTCCCAACTTAAACAATAGATAACCTATTCCTCGCACTTGTCTCATGCAAGAAACGGTCGAGACAGCTCGTGATACAGGGTTCACAACGGACGATACCGACTCTCTGCAGAGTAACCCATGTTACCAGTATTCCCTACCCTTGATCATGGCCAAAACGCGAGTAAACACACTCTTCGGGAAGATAACGCCCGCGAAATGCTGGTCATTAGATTATGATGCATAGGTATCTAGCGACGCCGAGGCCCCTCGCTGTTGACAAGAGGCAATATGCCTAGAGTAGCTGAATCATCGATCCAGATTAAACGACTTAGAACGAAAGAATCAATCGATATGGTACTGCCGGTGATTTTGTGCGTACACAGCCCGCAGTTTGACCAAGTCCCACTTTAGTCTTTATACATGCCAACTACGCCAGAAGCTCGCCACATCAAATGAGTCACCTGGGCATACTCAGGAACCAACTTGATGTCACTGGCCTGTCCGCAAAATTGGCACTCGAAATTACCATCCTCGCTCCTACTCGGAGCGGTAGCAATCGGTCCTTGATGTTTACATGAGGTGCATGCCCAACAGGCAGGATGCCACCTGAGGGTTAGCATCGAAGCCCTGGTATACGCAGCCCCCTTCACAGGCTTGTGGCAAGCCTCACACTCTAGAAGTTTATCTTGGCCATCAGGAGGAGGAAATTGATATGGCAAGTATGTCGTCAATGGGTGTGTTATCGTTAGCTGCGTTAAAAATCCTTCGAGCTTTGAATCAGGCTCAGACCACGTCTCCTCCGCGAGTGCGTATCGGAGACCAGTCCCAATGATAGGCCTAAGAGCATGAACAAGTCTTTTACTAAGACCGGCTGAAGAGATGCCAGGCTCAGAGATCGAGGCTTGCACGCATCTAGCGATCACGTTGCTAATATGGCCAAGATCTCCATTGGGAAGGGCTACAACAAGCGTCAGTTAATTTGTCGGGCCTCCTCGAGTGCCACGCTTCATTTTTTACTTACTGCCATCTATTGCGTCTGCGACGGCCCGGAAGAGTTGGTCAGCCAGTGCAATGAGGATCTTCCAGTGTCCGAAAGCCTCCGCCCGCTGCTGTTTCACGGCAGCCTCGAAGGCAGCTGATGCCTGCTCTCTAAATATTTCGCTGAACCTGGACGTGATGGTCCAGGTATTTGAGACGACGCCCATATGCCGTTCTTGTATATCCGATCTGATGAAACCACGGTCCTGGTTGTTGTTTTCGAGTTCTGCAAGATAATGACGACCTTTGAGTGATTGAGCAATTAGTATCCCCCATTCCTTGTTCATTTGGTAACATTCTGGGTGGTAGCACGTGTGGATTCCACCGTTCATGGTTTCTAAATACTGTTGCAGTATAGGAAACTTGCAGACAACGCACCGCCTTGCAT
Source organism: Fusarium setosum (assembly GCA_013623625.1). Classification (NCBI taxonomy): domain Eukaryota; kingdom Fungi; phylum Ascomycota; class Sordariomycetes; order Hypocreales; family Nectriaceae; genus Fusarium; species Fusarium setosum. Next base: position 118,338 of record JABFFE010000077.1, on the reverse strand, counting down.
AGAGGCGGGAGTAGTCTCGAAGGCAGTACGCTTCTCCGTCATGCTCAAAATAGGTGTCTTCTTCAGAGCCAAATATTACAGGGCATACTTGGCATCCAAAGTGTTCGATGTGATACTTCCGATCCCGATGCTCGGTGTAATCGCCTCGCAGAGCTCCGCCGCACGAGTGACACAGCAAGTTGAGCCTGCGGAAAAAGTCTGTCTCACACAACAGTACATCAGGATCTTCGTCAGAATGGAAGAACTTGCTTGCAACGTTCATTCCGCAGTCCTAGATAATTCCGGTAAGCATGCGCCCTATCTTATTGTTACATGTGCTTACATTGCAAGTCAAACACTCGACATGCCCCCTTTTGCCCAGAACTTTGGCACCATGGCCTTGGGGGACGAATTTGGAACATCGGAAGCACAGCCGGCTTTTGTCCGCCGGAGACGAGCTTGGGGGTTCTTTAGTTGGTCGGTCTTGGTCTTGGTCGTTTGACTTTTCTGTCCCGTCTGGGCCAACATTGCCTTGGTTGAGAGCTTTTCTTCGTTCGCTCCGAGGTAATTCCCGGTTCTTAAGCAAATCGCCGGTGCTTTTGCTAGATGTTTCTGAGCTCGCGGTCTGGCGAGCGAATGATAGGGTTCTTGGTAGGGCTGGCACCATGTTCAGCCCCTCAAGGTCTTTGTTAATTTCTCGGATGGTTATGGCATCCGAATTGCCTCCATAATCTTCTGACATGTCAATGAGGTCTCCCTCCGCTACATGCACCTGCGGCTGTTGTATTGTGTTGGCTCGAGCCTTCGCAAATGCACGCCTATAGGCCTGGCTGTTTAACACCACGTCGTCAAACTCGAAATCGAGTTCTGATGGGGCTACGGCTGAGACAGCTTCCACGTCGAAGTAGCTGAGCCGGGTCATGTCATTGTCGAATATGGACTGAGACTCCATCCTGACGCTTGGGTTCCTCGATCGGAGTGAGTGGGCCTCAGACGCAGATGCCTGGATTCTGGACTTGTTATCGCGGACATTTCGCTGGATGTCGGATATTGTGTCGCTAAGGCTTGGTTAGTCGCGAGGCACTGACATTTCGAGAACTTGTAGAAGAAAATTGATTGATGTCTGCTGTCCTCTTAGGGCTCCCAGAAGCTCCTTGAGACGATCTTGGTTCCACATAAACTTGAGCTTGGCCCATACCCGCATCCCCCTTGCATTCGAGGTCTGCAGTTGAAGCTACCTCGTCTCGGCTTCGAGGCAACTAAAGACGATCATGCATCCGGTTAGGGCCGTCTCGAAAACTCCCAAGATGTCTATTCTTGTAGCCCAAGCCTGTGCCAGGTCTTGTCTTTGGAGGATGTGCATCTGGAGTTGTGATAGAGCTATGCTGATGACTGTCGACTCGGAGCATATCATGGCAATGATCACAGGTACATCTTCGTAATCACCGGCGAGGTCAGCTAGCTTTTTGCATGTCTTTAGGCATGTCGCCGTCAATCCGACCTGTACCTCATCAGTAATATGTACGACCCGTAGCACATAGGTTGCTGGTCTTACCACAGAGGTCGCGATAGACAGTGGATCCATTGTCAATTGGACAGAATTAACTGAGAGACCACCGACACCAAAGCCATTTTTTGACGAGTTGAAGAGATAAAATTAATAGAGCTGAGATGCGAGGGGTTGCCTCTTGTCACAACAATCGCCTCGAGGGGGGCTGAGTGGTGGGCTGTGTGTCTACGCTTCAGGAGTGCGCAGCCTGGACATCGGCTGGCTGGCGGAAGGATTGGATGTGGCTACAGTTGGTGGGTCTTGGTCCAGGGTCCTGCCGCGTTTATTGGCCATTTTGCAAGCGAGCTGATTGCTGCATCTTGCCGTTAGGCATAAGGCAGTCAAACCAACCCTTTTCAACCAGGTCTTTTCAAACCCCCTTTGCAGTGGCAAGAGATCGGTTTATTGGCTGGACTGAGTTGAGTATGTTGGCGGCTGTGTTACTGTAACGCATGGTGTCTTCTACTTGGCTGACCTTTGCAGCTCAGAAAACGGTTGAGAGGCCCAGGCTCTGTCCAGAAGACCAGGGGAAAACGTGGCCCCGATCAATTCCTACTTATGCAACTAGCTGTGGCGTCAACCGTGGTCGCGTCCGACCAATACCTCCGCCACATAATGCGCCACAGGAATTGATTGTACCAGGTTCCTAGAGGTTCTTCTCGCTAGCACAAGGCTGTCTAAGGGACTACGTGCTGCCTCTGCACATGCATAGAGATGAGACGGGATTGTCTATGCTGGGTGCTTCAGTATGGCAAGTTTATTGTGCAAAGGGACGTCCGCCAGGTTTGATTGTCGGTTCTCTTGACCATTTCCAATGCGAGCTGCCTGTTCTTCCGGCCCCAGCTCTAGATTATATTTAATCCGGTTTATTCACCGAACTGAAGGCTGACCTTGGGACAGGGTGACCTAAAAATAAACTCCATGAGTTCTTGCATGATATTTGCATCGTCGGTATGGGCTTCCATCTCTTGCAACGACTAGCCTACCCTGGAGCCACCCTTGTGCACCTAAAGTTTTGGGGAGAGCGGGACAATTTTTACAGCGTAATAGAGCAGACGCCAATCAGGAGAGGGGCCCACATCGTTGAGCCAATGGCATCGACGCGCTTAGCATTGTACGGACGGACAGAGAGACCTAAGATTCGCTTGCGTGCGATCCTAACAACCCTTTCCTTACCGCAAAGACGAGCAGCCTCTCATCAGCATGCTCAAGCTTACCAGGCGTGTTAGATGGTTCAATATCAAACTTAAACAATAATTAAGGATTCGCAGTTTAGCATAATATGCGCTCATTTTCCCCCTTCACCTTGTTATTCCGTTGTTGATATTGGGGTCTTAGTGCACCCGCCGCCGTCCACCTTGAACCACCGCATCGCTCGTCTAGGACAGCCTGGCGCCATTGAATCCTTCTGAGTTCCTTCTGTTTAATTATTGATACTGTAGCTACGTCTCTGTTTCCCAGTGTCTATACTAGTTTGCCTACTCTTCAGTGCCATTGCCCGCCCGGCTGTGGATGCTGACCTTTGGTGCCGTCTTTGTCGATCCGCCTTCGCTACCAGAATTCGCCCGCTGCCCTGCCCATGCTTCGAAGGTCCAAAAGCATCAATAGAATAAGACAAGCACTGCAGCCAAGTCGACCTGATATTCTCTTAGACCTACAAGCTGTTTTACTACGGCGTTGCGGAAGGCCGGCCAAGCGGCGGCTCGCTGAGTCACCCTACTCAGCCCTCAAGACTACTGGCCTGAATGCTGATGTCTTTCACCTACCTGAGGTCCAAGTAAAGATATTACATAAATGCACGCAAGTTTGGTCATCCCTCGTCTGACCATGTCCTGGGCGGTAATCCCCGGAGTCATCTGGAGCTGGGGTGTGGAGTATTTGATGTATGTTGACGACATGTACTATCAAGCTTACTGTTGTCCTGGTTAACAGCTCACTTTCACATGGGATTGGGGGAAACTGGTATTGGATAGCAATACAAGCTATTCTCAATGCATCCAAGACTCGTATAACGGCAGATCGAGGAGAGTAATCATGCAGCCACACCATGCAACGTTACAAGTGATAACGTTGCCTCGACATGCGATTCAACTTGCAAGACTTCATGCCTGGGAACAAGTAGATACATAAAACATTTAGCTGAGCTTCATCTGCAGGTTCTCAAACAACGTCTCAAACTGCCCCTACCCGGCCAAAAGGCGAAACCTCATCATGTCCGATTTAAAGATTGCATCGGTTCAGTTCGAAAATGCATCAGGCGACAAGTCCATGAACCTCAACATTATCCGACGTATGGCCACCGACGCGGCGCGAAGGGGCTGCATGGTTGTTACCTTTCACGAATGCTCCATCACTGGATATACCTTCGCCAGTCGGCTTTCCAAAGAGGCGCTCCTCGCTGTTGCGGAGCCTGTCCCGGCCGGTCCGAGTACCAATTCCTTGATCGAAATCAGCCGGGAATACAACATTGCCATCCTCGCCGGATTGTTCGAGAAGGACGAGGATGGCTGTATTTACAACACATATGTCTGTGTGGACAGTACTCGCGGTTTCGTTGCCAAGTTCCGCAAGTTACATCCCTTCATCAGCGCCCACTTGAGTCCCGGAAATGAATATGCTGTCTTTGACCTTCTTGGATGGAAGTGCGGAATCCTGATTTGCTACGATAACAATGTCGTCGAAAATGTACGAGCCACAGCACTTCTCGGTGCCGAGATCATCTTCATGCCCCACGTCACAATGTGCACACCCTCAACTCGCCCGGGAGCCGGATTTGTTGAACCCGCTCTTTGGCAGAAGCGAGCTCGGGATCCTACTACACTACATGCTGAGTTTCGTGGCCTCAAAGGAAGAGAATGGCTCATGAAATGGCTGCCAGCGCGGGCGTACGATAACGCCGTTTATGTTGTGTTCTCCAATCCTATCGGAATGGATGACGACCAACTAAAGAATGGATGTTCAATGATCCTCGACCCGTTTGGAGATGTTCTTGCTGAGTGCACTCTTCTCGATGATGACATGGCTGTCGCAACCTGCACTAGAGAGAAGCTTGGTCTTGCAGGTGGGCACCGGTACAGGATGGCTAGGCGACCCGAATTATACAGGCATGTGCTAGGAATGGACCATGAGTCGAGTTTGAATGTGGCGTGGATGAAAAACTGAGGTCTTATCCAGAGGAGCGGTGACTTAGAAGGCAGATATCTTAGCAGCCTAGGAGCACAGACAGTGAAAAGGATATGGAGTTGTCAATGCAACGTTGCATGGCGACAATCCCATAGTATTAGCTACCGAAATTGATAGGCTGTGGATCATTTAAATAGTGGCTTCTTATTTATCAGCATTTGAGTTACAGAATCGTTGATTTGGGTTTGGTAGATGGCTCTGATTCAGACCGACACATAGAGTCGGAATTAAACAGCGAGAGAAATAGATAGACGAGAAACTGCTACGATACATCCATACTACGTAGTAGATATCACTCAAGATCCGTTTTTTGATCCGCCCATGACGACGGAAGAGGGGCCACTCGGCTGATCTATTGCGCCGCTTGCCGTTTTGCTTACGCCCCAGAAGTTGGGCCTGGTGCGGACGAAGTTCACTTGATTGGCATAGTGTGGTTTATTTCACGGTCCCTCAACTGGGCCATTTTAGAAATGAATCAATAAGAATTCAGTGTGGAACTGAACATAAGCTGTTGTAAAAGGCATGAGAGTTGGGGTGTTCGTCGAGTTGACTTGAACCGACAGCTGCGGATGGCGAAGCGGGGAGTTCTGGCAAATGGGTTATCAACACTAGTACCACTGGTAAAAGTGACTTGGCTATATGGAATTGGCGAATCGACCATTGAAATGCCGGTGAGCTCCAAGAAGAGGTCCGCGAATGGCTTGACTTGTCCGGTGCCTGCATAGTTGATCAACAACGGCTGCCACGTCTTCAAGTCAATAGTGAGTAGCCATTAACAGTGCTAAGACTTGCTTTCATGACCCTGAGACCGTTGGCCATGACTAACTGCAAGGTCTGTGAAGCCGGCATCACTTCCACCACGTCTTGTGTATCAATTGCATGTATCCAAAACCTGCTCTGGCTTGTCATTGGCGAATGGTAGTGAGGCATCATACCATGGCCCATCAGCAGGAAACAATTCGTGAGTCTTACAAGTAAGTGGAGTCACAATTCCAAAGTTGTGGATAGCTCCCGGGAGTTCTCAGAGACGGTCACTACTTGGCCATTGGCTGTTGCAACGGTGGCTTCGAGGGTGATGTCTGGCATCTGCCTAAACGCAACTTGGGTTCCCCGATGCAGTTACAGCTGTTTGGAGCGGTACAATTAAGCTGGTTAGAGAGAACAGCTGACTAGACCAGGCGGATGTGTTACTTGTCATTTTCTTATGCTCGAATAGATAGGAAATGTCTTTAAGCGCGCATTTTTGCTGAGCCTTGCTGGCCTGCGTCCTGCACCGCAAACAATCATACAGCTGAGCTTGTTATCCTTTGTCTTTTCATGTGCCGTACTCCCGTCTAGCAGGCGCCTATCGCCTAGAGGCTCATCGAATAGACTTTGATACAGAGATCCAGAGAACCGTCGTCTGATGCGATGTCCTCTGCCCTGACAAACTGGTTTATAACTGACCACTTTTGAAACCCATCGCCATTCTTAGTGAGACATGTATGATGTTTGTGATATTGATTGACCGGCCAGTCAGATATGACCAGCAGGGTGAGACGTGAGAGGCTGTTCGGGCAAAAATGTCCGTCACGTGATAATACTCCAAATCGCCAGGCCACTGCTGCTTAGCCCTCGAGCTTCTTTGGCTGGGTAGGATTCGCGCGATTGAACCGCGAACTATCAAAACAACGACTATGAATCCCGACGCAACTGAGGAGTCGTTAGGATCATACCCAAACAACCCGCTGCTTGGTTGGAGCACTACTCCCTCCGATAATCTAGCTACGATTGGTTGCAGCCCCACGGAGTCACCCCTACCGCCACCGGCCCCAGAAGGCCGTCCGTCGTCTCTGAGCGTGCGGTCCTGTGTGGCATGTCGTCGGAGAAAGGTCAAATGTGACAAAGAAGTTCCATGCGCCAATTGCGTGAGGCGTGGAGCCGTGTGTGTGTTCCCACCGCCTGGCCGGGCCCGACCAAAGCCACGCCCTAGAGCCGCCGAACGCATCCCCCAGGGCAGCATCGGAGGTAGGCCCATATCTGGCCAGATAGCCGCCTTTGTTTCACAGGAACGCCCAACTACGAGCCAGTCGACTGATCATCTTCGACTTGACGAAGGGATACTGGGCAAGGAGCAGTGGATAGAGCGATGGTGGCATCTTGGAGAGCGACTGCCCAAGCGGCACTATGTGTTCGACAAGATGCCTGGGACTCGACCGTTGGATAGCGAAGACGAGGCCAGCTGCGAGTATGCTTCACGATTGGCGGAGTTGAGTGAGCTAGTATGTTATCTTGCAACACACATTTTCCTTTTTTATCGTCAGGCTCAGTCAGAGTTGTCTGGGCCTCTCTCTGACGACGACGCTTCTAACAATATCATGTATAGATTCGCAGGGCCGATGAATACGTCTCAAGCGATGGGGACGTCGAGATCACGATTGACCCTGAGGCTCGCAACTTCGATCCGACAGAATGGTTTCCGCACGAGCTGTCGATTCTTCCGAATAGCCAGGCGTTTGTTCTAGGCTCTACTTTGCCCGACTCTGGCGTCAGCAGCCAGCATCCTTCTCCATCACAAATACCATTTTACTGGCAGACTTTTGTTGAAAACGTCAATCCTTTGGTTAAAATCTTCCATATTCCGACGATGAGTAAATTGATAAGAAGTATACAAGGAAGAATTCACTCACTCAGTCCACCCGAGGAAGCATTGATCTTCGCAATCTATTTCGCCACAATAAGTTCCATGACTCCAGACGAAGTAGGTTGGTCGACCATCTGTTGTAGATTCCACTAATATAGAGTAGGTGCAAGAGCTTGTGGACCGAGACAAGGCGACCCTTATCACACAGTATCGTTGTGCCACTGAGCAGGCTCTTGCAAGGGCTGAGTTCATGACATCGGCAGACCTCACGACACTGCAAGCTTTTGTATTGTTCATTTGGTGTCTACGACAGCATGTGCAACCGAGATTGACGTGGACTCTCACTGCTCTAGCTGTACGAATAGCACAGGGCATCGGCTTGCAGCTTGACCCCGATCCTCAGTTATCCCCGTATGATCTAGAGACTCGAAGGAGGCTGTGGCTCTGCCTCTGGTTGCTGGATTTGAAGACGGCTCTAGATCTGGGGACTGACTGGTTGATAGTCGACGGTTGCAAGGGACTTCCGCTAAATATCAACGACTCCGACCTTGATCCCGAGGGCAGCGAGCATCCCACTTCGAGGATAGGCATGACCGACATGGCCCACGTTCTGGTCAAGTATGAGATTGGACTTCTCTTAAAAAGGATCCTACTAGACCAAGGGAATAAGAGCCCGGAAGCCTTAAATGAAGGCATGGAGTCTATGGTGACAACATGCAAAGAACAGCTAGAAGAGCGCTATCTTAGACACTGCGCAGATGATGACGCCTTGGAGTGGCTGACGGCTTCAAATGCAAGGCTCTTCTTTGCTACAGCACTTCTCCTTGTCTACCATCCTGCCTTATCTTCCGACTTGCGGTCCTCTCTTTCAACCAGGGTTCGGGACAGCCTCCTAGCGGCGTCCATCGAGATTATTGAGTGTTTGCACGTCTTGGAGACAATGTCACCGGCTCATTGTCGGGGGTGGTTGTTCGGCACTTATCTACACTGGCACGCCGCCGCCCTTATTCTGGAAAGTCTTTATCTTGGACCCCGTGAGACGGACGTGGCTCGAAGGTCTTGGAACGCACTGGAACTTGTATTAGGTCTCTGGGCCACAGGCCCTAGAACCCAAAGGGTAGAGGGACCATGGTTTACACTCATTAAACTCGTGGAGCGGGCGAAACAAATTCGAGAAGCCAACCTCTCTTTGAACAACGGGGGGGATAACGTCGGAGGCGATATCGTTCCGACCACTACCAGTGCTCGACCCAGAATGAGTGTCTGGCCTCCTCATCACGTCGAAAGCGCGCCATCAAATCTATCAGACATACAGGACTCTTTCAGTAGCATGAGACACGAGCTGCACTCTGTTCCCGACGATTTCTTAGGGATATCGAACCCTGACTCTGGAATGGTCAGCCCGGCTGACGCATTCTCGTTCCAGACATCGTCTATCAGACCTAACTGGCCAGAACTCGACGAGCAGCTTGTGGCCGGTGGCAGTCACTCAGCGAGCGAATTTACGGATAATTTGCCGACATCAGAAGGTTCCTTTCCAGCAAACCCTGTATTTCCAGGATTGTGGCCCGTTGAGAATCCAACAACTCTGGGCGTCTCTTGGGGCGCGAGCCAGTCGTTGACGCAGACATCGGTTGACAACACGACGGAATACTGGGCGGTATGGGATGATTTGGTTCGTGGTTCTGAGAGGTGACATGAGATATAACTTTGCCAGCGTTATTGAACGCATGCTATCAGAGGTGTAACGGGAACCATGAGTAGTACATTGCAGGTTATTGATTGATTCTACACATTCTCTTCCTTTAAGATCCTCTCGCCAGGACCTGGCCATACACCATTGGCCGCCTCCAAGTAGCCTCGGATTCTTTTCCAAAGGTTTCCTAAGCAGTCCTGTTGGCCGACTCTCGACTGGGGCAACGAATTGGTGAAATCCGAGTTTGTGGAGAGGTGGCGTTTCCTCGCCAGCCGTGGTCGTGGCGGCCAGTAAACGAATCTGAGTTGGTATTGATGTTGACGATGGAGAAGATGTGTCACATATGCACGATCTTGACGCTTTCGAACTGTGATCTGGGAAGACGTTCCTTAGCGAGGCGGCACCTGATGTACCCTTAAGTAGCTTCAATCCCGAAAGCCAGTTTAGGCAACAGGTGGCAACTAGGGCACGCTCAGATAGGGACGGATGCTGTGAAGAGAATTCCTCGATGGCGATTCACGTCGTCTCGGAACGAATGTGACCAAATGCCGACTACCTTCAACGGTAAGGACGATCGCCTGCAACCGGTCCATTGCCTCCAGAAGCCTTGGTGGCAGCCTCGGCATTTTTCTGGTATTTATAAACAGTCCAGTCGAAAACGTAATCATACTGAAAACCCTCCCGAATAAAGAGATCCCTAAAGATCTTTCGCAGATAGCTATAATCGGGTTTATCATCAAAACGAAGAGATCGGCAGTAGTTGAGATAAATAGCGAATTCATTAGGCAGGCCCCGACACAAGACTTCTGTCGGCGTTGTCATCTTCTTCTCCATGATGCGATCATACTTTTGCTTCTTGGTTGCTGCCTTCAAACCTTGCCAGGGCAGAGAGCCGCGGCTAAAGTACAAGATAACATAGCCAAGAGACTCCATATCATCCCGCCGGGCCTGTTCAACGCCGAGATGGGTATTGATGGAAGCGTAGCGAGCGGTGCCGGTGAGGTTTTTATTCTCGCGGTATGGGATATGGAAATGGGTTCTCGGGTCGCGATATTTCTTGGCCAAGCCAAAGTCGATCACGTTGACCTGATTCCCTCGTTTGCCGATGCCCATCAGGAAGTTATCCGGCTTTATGTCGCGATGGATAAAGGATTTAGCATGGATATATTCGATCCGAGAGATTAGCTGATCAACGAGGAGAAGAACCGTTTTGAGAGAAAATTTGCGATTGCAAAAGTTGAACAAGTCTTCCAAACTGGGTCCGAGAAGATCGTAGACCATGGCATTATAGTCGCATTCGGTGCCGTACCACCTGACAAATGGAATTCCGACGCCACCGGCAAGTGACTTGTAAACGCGGGCTTCGTACTCGAGCTGAGGGTGCTTGGCCTTGACGCTTTCGAGCTTGATGGCGATCTCCTCGCCTGAGATGATATTCGTGCCGAGGTATACATCTCCAAAAGACCCGGAACCGATCTTGCGGCCAATCCGATATTTGTTGCCGACACGTAGATCCTGTAAAGGATAGTTAATCGATGCAGGCTCAAGTGTTGTGAGGAAACCGGAAACCCGACCGCGAACCGCTTGCGTCAAGATGAAAGGAAGGGATTTGTGTATGCAAGTTCAACTTTATGACAGAACAACAAGGCGTTACATACCACAGCGGTCATATTGCGAAGGGTCAAGTTTGTTTGTCGGTCCCAGAGTATCGTAGGCTGGACGTAGCCAGGTTGTCTCGTTCACCGGCTGTTAGGGGTAGGAGCGGTCGCCTGGAAGTGAGTTGTGATGAGGAAGGCAAAATTTAGGTTTGTAAAGGAGTCGCGAGAAAAAAAAGTCCAGGTAGACGGTTTTTAAGAAGCAATCATGCAACCTCTTATACGTAGTTCTGCGTGAGAAGCTGCGTCTCCTGCTATTGATGAAGCCCGAGCTCGGTGCTCGGCACTCGGCCTTCGGTCCCGGGCGGGGTAGGCCACGACGTCCACTCCGAAGCCCGAGTAACCTAGCGACCTATCTTTCTATAAATCCTCTAGGTAGTTTTATAATAAAAACATTTTTTTACAACTTGGTTAAATGGAAGTACTTTCCTGTTCCAGTACCAAGATCGAGTACACGTAGGGGGGTTTTGCCGATCGGGGAGAGGTGAAGCTTGCCGCCGAGAAGCAGGCTGTATATGTGATGAACCAAATCCATCCGGTTTTGTTCTTCATCGTCGTTCGGCTACCAATAACTCTATTAGATGATAAGCCAATGGTGTCGGGTCAGGTGAATTCTGACCACCAAGTAAGTGCCCTCGCGAAACGCATGATAGCGGCGTCCATTCGGTAACAATGTTAAAATACGACTATGTGCTGGTTATGTTTACTTACTTCATATCTGAGCGAGATAACCTCAATCTGGGTCAAAAGAGCCATTCAGTGACGAGACTCAAACTCTCACCCGTAGCTGAATATGCTTGACTTCAGAGATGACAGGTAGCTGGAAGATCCATCTCTTTGAGAGGCAGTTAGAAAAGAACCAGACCCAAGAAGATAGTTTCAAGACTAACACAGTGTCCGGGACTGAGTCGTTCTCACGCAAATCGTCCTTCGAGTGATGTCAATACCGTTGGGGCCACCTGCATTAAGAAATGCTCCATACGTCAGCCTCCAGTCTATTATCGAGTTGCAGGACCTCTGGAGCAACTGCAAAGACCTACGACGGCTGATTGGTCTTGTGGGGGATGTCGGCGGTCATAGCTACAGCCTGTAACAAGTAATACACGTATAGGGGACGAGAATGGGAGTCTCAAGATCCGAGATGAGGCCCTCGTTATTTCATGTTTGTCGTGATCCCACGATCGGCAACTGGCATCATACCACGACACTCCCCGCTTGCGGATAACAGGGCGGATAAATTGTGATTGCCGGGTAAAACCAATTGGAACGTCAGCCGCTCTTACCGTTGGTGCTGCTGGGTTACCCCTGCAGACGGCTCTTGGCTTCCAAGGCAGCCATTTCATCGAGGAAGTCTCCATGTCTCGCCCAAGGGACGTTTAACTGAATGGCCTTAGTTCACAGACTTTGACTTGTTGAGGCGCTGGATATACTAACAGTCTCAAAGTCGACTATGTTATAATGGGCTTTGTACGCAAACATCTTGATCAATTCTAATGCATTCGTAGTATTCATAATTCACTCATAGCCGAGGTTCACGAGAATATTGTTCTCGACCAACAGTGTGGAGATCAAAGGCCAAAGTGGAATCACGACCGTCCAATTACTGTCGCTGCAACCCTGGCCAGTCTTCTTCACAGTTGTATCAACTATCGTTGCATTGCATATCAGGTTTATTCCATCCCCTCCATTCGATAGCTCGATGCAAAGGCCCGCTCCGTTGCATCTTAGCAACGTTGCTCTGACCAACTCAACAGGCAGGTATTGTAAGCGACAAAAACCCCCGTCTTTACTGGACGTTTCGAAGGCCAACAGGCTCAGTGCCGAGAGCCCATATCTCAAATGGAGCCGAGGATTACAATTATCCCAGCTGAGAGATGAAGCAGCTATCTTCCCACGTAACCATAGGCAACAGTAAACACGATTAGCCGATGTCGTTCGTACACGAGTCAGAGAGCACATCCCGGTAAGGTACCTGAAATAAGGGTCGCCACTACTCACCTACGTGCATTGGAAATGGAGAGCAGTAGAAGAGAGTTAACTATGTTGTTATTATACAAACTGCTCTAGGTCAAGGACTGGACAAAGAAAATCTTTTATATAGAAGTAAGGATATTCAGGGATCATATAGGTCGAAATGAAGTAATCTTCAAGGTCACAGAAGATGGAAGGAGTATTTTGAATATTGCCAGATTCCGAGCCATTGGTGTCATGACATTGCAGATGGCCGACAGCCACCTTGAGTCTAGGCCTGTCCTAATCCCTGTTGGGCTTTACCGTTTTCTGGTTAACGTATAGCCACATTTTCTGCATGTCAGCCTTGTGTTACGCAATGCGTTTCTAATTCTCTCAGCCGCTCAAACTGGGGCTGGGAGATAGCGGCTAGATTCTGCTCCAAGCCAGTCGCTGCGGCCAAGCTGCAGCTTTGCAGCCCGGCAATCTTTCCATTGGTGGCCAGCCAGGCACCTGAGCACCTAGACCTGCAGCAAAGATGACTGGTGCTGTCTCACAAGCTTGGGTGGAGTCCTTGACCTCTGACAACGTCTCTCATCATTGCACGTGGAAGGGTTTGTCCGAGAAATCTTCTTGGTTACCGACTGCGATAATACTGCTCTTAATAGCAGCTAGGCTAAACTAGCGGTCTTACCGGCATGTCAACGCCAAGTGGTAGGGACTTGGAGTGATCTCTTCATGCCACGCTCACCATTGACGCATCATGCAATGACGATCCTGGCTAAATGGGGCGCTTTATCTGCAGCTTATATGTATAATGGCCGACTATTTTAGCAAGCAATGCGACGACATAACTATTGCTACGTCGGGGTAAAGGAACATGTATCCGTAGCTTGTGCATGAGGTGACATTGCCTTTGTCGTGGATGAGAAAAGAGGGTACAGGACGATGGTTACTTAAGAAGCCCTAGTTTCCTCATTCTCGCTAGGGCTATGGAAAGAGTCGACTTCAACTCGACAATCAAGAGTCTGGCATCATGAATCTCTTTGCAGCCATCTCGCCTCAGAAGGCCCTTATCTTCTCAGTCGGCTTGGGCGTTCTCTTCGTCGTCATCTCCATTGCCAACTTCCTCCTTCAAACCCGACGCCCCCCCTCTTTCCCGCCTGGGCCGCCGACTACACTTGGACTGGGAAACTTGCTTCAGGTACCCCTGCAGAAACCATTTATCAAGTTTCACGAGTGGTCCAAGACCTATGGAGACATTATCGGATTGAAGATGGGGAACAAGAACTTTGTCATTCTCTCGCACCCTGGGCTTATGCACGAGGTCTTTGTGAAACGTGGTGTTAAATACGGTGGTAGACCCTTTGCGTCGATTGCAATACAGCATATCTTGCCGCCAACAACCCAGCACCTGCATATTCTATTCACCCAATACGATCAATCTCTGAAGAGGTGGCGAGGCGCGGTTCGGCATCTCCTCAGCCAAGATGCTGTGGCAAAGCAGGCAGAACTGATGTCTTCAATCGGGGACAAGTTGGTATACAGTTTCCTACAGGGATCGGCAGACTGGAAGGTCTGTATCCAGCGATGGGCACTGGAGATGCCGCTCCTGGCGAGTAAGTCTTGGTGGTGTGATGAAACGTCATAGCCAATCAGTGTTCTAACTTCTTGCAGTTGCCGGTCGACGGTTAGAAGACTATGGTCCAGACTTTGCTGAGTGGTATCTTGATAACCAACACGACTGGTATGCGGATGACTCAGACTTTGACTGAAGCCACGCAATTAACCGCGCTATAGGTTGGACTTCCTCGAACCCAGTAGCACTCCTCCTGTGGAACTATTTCCCTGGCTAGTTTATTTGCCTGAATTCTTGGCCAGCTGGAAACTACGAGCCGCCCGCATCCGCAAGGCGATGAGAGAGATGTACTTCAAGACACTCGAGGCGGCCCAAAAGAAAATGGCCGATGGTCAAGATCACTGGGACAGTCTCTACAGGCATCTTCTGCGACAGCGTGAGAACGGTGATAAGCACACCTTTTCCGATACTCAACTGGCATTCATGGGTGGTGGGCTACTGGACGCCGCGCTCGACACAACCTTATCGAGTTTTGAGACCTTGTTCGTGTGCTTGTTGGGCCACGACGACTTGATGAAACGGGCGAGAGACGAGGTCGATGCCGTATGTGGTGAGAGGATGCCAACATGCGAGGACGCCAAAAATCTACCCTTTCTCACGGCCTGTTTTATGGAGGTGAAATCCCCTTGTACGGATTTTTTTCAGCACCCAAGTTTGCTAACGTTTGCAGACCTTGCGATGGCGTAGTCCAACCAACATAGCTCTGCCTCACCGACTGACAGAAGATGACGTCTTGGAAGGCTACACTATCCCCAAGGGCACTACTGTGATTGCCAACGTATACGCCCTTCACCTTCGTGAAGAGGATTATGACCGTCCGGACGAGTTCATCCCGGACCGGTTCCTCACGAATGAGTCCGGTAGGGACAACCCAGTTAAAGCCGATAACCGTGCGCCCATGTACAGCTTCAGTGTTGGACGGCGCAATTGTCCAGGGGAAGACTTTGCCAAAGCCTTCGTTGTCACAACTGCCGCCAAGGTACTATGGGCTTTTGATATCTCGACCGAGGACGGACAGCCACCAGACCTGAGCTGGGAAACGGGCTTTGGGGCTGGGTTGGTGACCGCACCAGTGGGCTTCAAGCCAAAACTCGTACCACGGGGAGAAGGGAGAGCAAGAGTAGTGACTGAGCAGTTCCAGAAATCGGAAGATTATTTGTCTAAGTAGGTTAGCTGGAGCGTTACGCGATGCCGCATTATAGTAATGAGTAAAGTACCCTCTGGAAAATTCGAGAAGCATAGAGACTATGAAGGGAATATAATATTTCTATTTTCTTTATCTGAGAAAATCATTCGCATCTACCCAAACCTATAGGACATTCCTATTCAATCTAACTTCCCCTCTGCTAAGACTTGTTGCGTTGTTTGTCGATCCATAGCGGCTTGACATTGAATATGGTGGATCAGATCGCCGACCCAAATAGCTAAATGGGACATGGGAGCGGTCGCGTTATTAATCCAACTTTTGATGCCAATCCTCATTCATCTTATAATTATAACTAGACGCCTGTAATCCCGCAATGAGGCCATGGCGAACCTGCCGTATCTACAGAAGAGTATATCTTGACAAAATAGGTAAAAGATGTGAGAGTCATAAACCTATAAGAAAAGTCCGACTAAAAGTAAACGATAACGAGGTGTTTGTAGTCGAGTGTGACTGACAGAAGTGCGACAGGCGCCACTCAGTTGTTGACTATCGATCGCTGCGTTATCTAGATGGCAGTGTGGCTTCCTAAAGACCCCATGCCAAATTTCATTCGTCATCGGAATACTCATCCTCTTCTTCTTCTTCTTCTTCTTCATCTTCTTCATCATCTGAACCTTCTTCTTCGTCAGAACTTTCCTCTTCCTCGTCGCTGTCCTCATCCTCCTCCTCCTCCACTTCCTCCCCTTCCTCCTCTTCCTCTTCCTCCTCCTCCTCTTCATTATTCTCATCGCCATTTGTCTCTTTACTTTTCGCCTGCGAGTGTTTGCGCTTTGCCTCCTTCGCCTTAGCTAAGATACCCTTCAACTTTTGTTTCTGGGCTGCCCGGTCGCTCTTTGGCTTTGAACCAGACGCAGAGGATAGGTTAGTCGAGTCGGCGGGAGCTGAAGATTCATCATGCTTCGATGAATGAAGCGACAAGGCATGTTTCTTTAGCCCTAGAGGCATTGTGTCTGAAGTCGAGTGGTAGGTAGATCAGGGAGAAGATGCGCAGTGTATGAGATAAGACAAGTATGCGAATGGACGGGTGAAGGTGCACACAAGGTAATAAGGCAAGAAAGATTTGCTTCAGGACATCTTCTGGCGCGCCGATCACCTCTTATATAGAGCGCATACGGTCATCAGAGCGGACCATGCAACGGGTTCCCGTCCATTGCATGACATAGGCTTACCGTCTCTGTGAGGATACGAAGAGAGGCGAGTTGGAAATGATGCAGATCTCCCAATTATTCACCATCCCTACATTCTATTACTGGGCTAGTAAGGCTGGTTCTGCCTTGCTTTCTGCAGAGAGCTCTCAAGACATGTCCATCAAGTCCAGAGACCTGAAGCTCCTGTCAAGATACTCATGGCTGCATGTATTGATACTCGATAGAAGTGGAGAAATGGACATGCTGCCCTTGTAAGCCGAATGACAGAAACGCCGACTGTCAGTCATTCGAGCAAGCTTACTGGCTCAAGTCCAAAACGAGGACCCGAAGCAAGGTACAAAAAAACCTGTCTGACGTGAGAAACCTAATGTCAAAAGGGCTTATTCCCGCGCTCGTGCAGAAGGATCTTGGGTACAGTAGTACGCAATACCAAAATAGGAGCATGTCAGGTTGAGGGTGTTGTTCGCTATGATGCCATACCGTAATCACTGGATCTTCCTCCACCTGGTGACGTCGTCAATATGGCATTAACCTGGTCGGCCAGCTTCGTGACTTGATTGAAGTGACTCGCAGTGGGTTCGGTTAATATTGGTTATTATCGGGGGCTGGACTTTTAATGATCCCAGCTACCACTACAAGCATTCCTGACCATGCCAGATCTGAGAAGAGTTAGAACGCAGTTATAGCGTTGCTCCCTAGATCAATGTTAATACTTGACCCGGGTAGCACTGACCTCGACGGGTAGGTCGCCTCGGCTTCTATCGAGGCGATAGATACAATGAAAGTGTCGAGGGCTTCGAACCGATTCCTAAATATTGCGAATCTCAAAATCTTGCTTCACTGGAACACTAGCCAAAGTGTGATTCCAACCATATCGACCTGCTTCTACGGGCTTATCAATCCGTTCCATTTGCATACTTTGCCCATTGGCTTTGGCCAGTGGGAATGTTGATAGTGTTAAGCAGGAATCTCATATTGGCCTTTTATAACTTCTATAATACAAACCCACACACTACCGCTCACGCATTTTGATTGTGATTTGTCTCCGAGATTGAGCTACAACTTTCGTGAAATGTGGGACAGAACAAACGAGGCTTGGCCGTACCTTAGCCTCACCAAGATGATGAACTCTAAGATTATGGATGCGAGAAATAGGACAAGGTCCATTCCGACGCTTGGCAAGATGGCTGATGTACAAACGATTGTGCGAGTTGGTGCAGGCACAAGGTGCTCATATGTACATGTATATGTTCCGAAGAGAGGCAACAGGGTCTTCACTAACTCAACCCTACGATACAATCAATATAACCAACATGCTTGTACTATAGGTCGTTTATGAAACTATCATCATCGGGCATCTCCCAGACGCAAAAAGATAATACGTTTAGTCGCTATACTCTACGATAAAAATGCTGCCTCTCCGAGCAAAAACATACAACAGCGGGGATTCGCTGGTCGTCACCGACCCAACTACTAATCCGCCCCTCGCTGGCTTATCTAGGGGGAGAGCGGACGGGATCCCGAGTTCTCCGGCGGGTATGGTCGTATGTGAAATAGTTGGCAAGGAAATTGGGTTATGACCATTGCTGTCACCACGAATTGAACAAGATCCATCTTCACGCTTGACGATGATCCAGGTGGGATGTATTTAGTTATCAATGAGCATAATGAGCTTGCAGGTAATAACTTTACTCTAGCTAGTTAGGAGGTTTCTTCGAGATGGCTGGTTCTCTCTCGGTCAAAGAAGGGAGTCGACGGACGACGACTCCCATGTAAAGACAAACATAGCAAGCAGAATGGGCCAGGCAGGGCAATGGCAGGGAGAGCCTATTCTGGCCATCGGTTAATTTTGACATTGCAGTGGGCGACACTTGACAAGAAGCTCTCGTGCTCTCTGGCCGACCATGATCAAGATCAAGGGCATGCCGAAGGAGAGCATTGGTAAACCGAGGCTCCCACGGCCGCCAAATCCCCCACAATCCCGTTCAGTGGGGGCGCCTTGGGGGTCTGACTAGCCCAATCTGGCCAGCCGCCGCGAGTCTGTCGCATTCTTAACGATCTAAACGTGACGACCCGGGACCTTCTGGACCTCGTCGATAACGCCGTTGAAAAACGTGCCTTGGCGTACCCCGTGCAGTCTTATCGCGACTAGTCCACTCAAGCCAAGCCACAAAGCTCGAGCTGTCGCCCAGAAGAGGATGATAACACTCGGGTGTGTAGAAATACGGCCGCCACTGGATTAACAGATAATACGGCATAGGATTGATTGAAACGGCTGTATAGGTTGTCGTGGCTACAACCTGGGTAACCTACAGGTCAATGGCCAGATTGAAGGATCGAGTTTTGAGCCCTTCTCACCCCAAATAAGCACTCGCAGATATGAGACGGGACTCAATATGCTATATCTTTATTAGCGGATGACCTTGTCACCGTCATAGAGGTAAGCAGCCAGCGCATGGTGCCTCCCTCACGCTATGATTATCTAACTCATAAGCTACTTGTTAGATAGAAACAAGAATGCCTGTGGACTCAATTTTCACTACATCAGTCCAATCTACTTGATCAATGGCGCCGCCCAACAATCCAAAGGACGGGTGGTGGAGCCAACCAGGCTTCGCCCGTCTCATTTATAGTGTATATAGATCCTGCTAAACGATGTTTCGCTATAGACAATACAATACAGATAGACGAAGTAGGCTCAAGAAGCCGCAGTGCCGTTGACATACAACGTGTATGAGCCCTGCTCAACATTGGCCAAGCTGCCAGAAAACGAAGTGATGTAGCTATCGGCGTTCAGGGTCCAAGTGCTTGTTGAGTCAACTTTGACGGCAAGGCCCGCTGCCGTCGTACCATCAGGGTTCATGGCACCAGTGAGATCCGAGTTGTCGCCGATATTGACCTTCAAGGTAGAGATGGAGTCGGCATACAGGTCACCCGTAACGGTCTGGCCAGAGAGGTTCAAGGTTGCATTGCCCCCGTTCGAGCCAACACTACCCCAGCCGTTGGAGGCGTCATTTCCGGAGACGTTGAAAAGATAGTTGCTGTCGCCGTTCAAGGTCAGCTTCGCGCCGCTGAGAGTGACAGAAGCATCCGTATTAGTGACGTAGAACATGCAACCGCTCAGCGATTCCATGGAGCCGCCATTCATTGTAAATTCGGCAAGTCCATCTTCGGCATCGCCAGACATGCTCTGGTAAAGCATGACGTTGTGGAGCTGCTGAGTGCCATACACGCTCATCTTTCCCGAAACCGTGCAGTTGTTGATAGTCAGCTCATTCAAACCCTCGATAACAAGGGCCTCGGATGAGGCGGCATGCAACACGGCATTGCTCACGGTAAGGTTGGCCGTGGAGTAAACAGCAGGTGCACCTTGGGAGCCAGAAGTGCGGTAGACACCTCCGTCAACAACCAACGTGCCGCCACCACGGTCGCTGCGGATAGCGGCTTTGTTGTTGGAATCGATAGTCAAGTCTGAGGCGTACATGGTGCCGCCGCCAGCAACTTCAATACCACCTGAGTTGCCACCCTCCACATTGATCTTGGTACCAGTGATGTGGATGGTAGAATTGCCATAGGCAAAGACACCGTCAGACCCCTGGCCAACGTCTTGAACTGAACCACCTGTGATGTTGAGAACAGCGTTTCCAACCGCAAGGACAGCTGCGTTGAGACCGTAAAAGCTGCTGTCGTCGTCTGAGGAAGTGTTGCCGGACTTGATGACCGCCACGTCTATCAAGCTGGCGCTGACGGTGTTGTTGGCGACAAAGACGCTAGTGTCGTTCTTGCTGCAGGAGTATGTGCCACCCTTGACAACCTGGCCATCACTCAGGTCGTAAAGGCCGGTACCGCTGTTGACGGTGCTGGAAGGCGGAGACCCGCCAGGGGGTGAAGACTGGGCGGCGACAGCGCCAACCATCAGTCCCGCTTTAAGAAAAGTGCGCATATTTCCGTGTAATGCAGAGTCTGTGTATGTGCTTAAGTGGCGAATCGTTATAAAAGAGGATAAAAGTAATGTCACATGAACTGAGCTCGTATGGGAAGTTAAGATGGGCTGGGCAGGCGGTCCTTATATAGCTCTTCAAGCATGCGAAAGTCATTTCCGTGCCATGAGATATACTACAGGACAATTGTTACCGAGGACTTGATTGAGATCCCTCGTTCCACTTTTCCCGTTGCATTGGACAAGGCCGCCTCATATCATACCATCAATCCTCCTCCGAGCAATCCCACATCCCGACGAATCAGCAGCTATTGCGTAAGCCCTTGCTACCAGATTAAAATTTTACAAAAATCCTCTCTTAAATGTCCAAGTGAAGAGTAATTGAACTTACGACTATTTGCCTAGGTACTCAATGAACCACCGGCCCGAATCCCCCAAGGTACTGCGTCTTGCTAATCCACGCCGAATGAAGCTGCTTCCCCTACCGCACTCGCGAAGAAAAAAAAAAGATGAATTATCAACTTACTCACAGGAGCAGACAATGAAATACAGTAGTAGTGGGTGTTTATTCACTTTCTTAATTATATATCCGAGGATTTAAACAGCGAAATTCGTATGGCTGTTCAGATCGTGAAATTGAACGAGAGCCTATCAGCGACTTCACTAAGGAGTATGCACAGCAACTAATCTGACACGGATGAGAATAGTCTAGAGATGATGAAACCCTACCTTGCCTTGGCCTAGAGAAGATTAATGCTGTATCATCCCACTTGTGGGGATGTCAACGCGTCACTTGCTGTTTATGTCTCAAGGGGATGAAACTTCCTGGTGATCGAGATCAATGGAAGGGCACTGCAATTTCGTGGGCAGTAAACAAATATGTTGAGGCCATGTATTGTTATGTTGGAAAAGGCGCGAAGATAAACTTGCTTCTCCAAGCTGAATACTTCCGAGTGGTCTTACGACTGGCAGCTCAACCCTCTGGTTCTCCTTAGCTTTTACAAACAATCAAGCCTGTTCGAACAAAGGTTCGCTCATAATATGCTATAGGCTAGCCATGTAGAGGTACTTCTATCGCTTTTTCGGCTCACGCAGAGCAATAAATCATGAGATCGCATCCTGAGAGCAGGGCAGATGTTAGTTAGCTCATACAGCCAGGAGGAATGGCAGTGCTCTCCTTTCTAACACCATTTGAGAGCGTATGCCGGGCGCAATATTTTTACTATGCTGACGAGTTATTCCTATTTCGTCTTCCCCTACTTGGGCCGTGTAACGAAACGTATGTATGCTGCCAGTCTTACCTTTTTGCCCGACTTGGACCCGCTGGTAATATCTCGCTTGTCGAGAAATACTCCAGTAAACATCTAAAGTCGACTGGCACATGCGATTAGGAGCCTGACACAGATGCCAAACATTCAGTTCAAATAGTATCTAGCTTCGTAATAGCTGAGTTATATATATATTAGTAGGATCCTTTATTTAACTTCTAAGGCATAGCCGGGCAATTACTAGCTTCCTGCGACAAGTCGAGGGAGCCATGGTCAGCGCGATAGTTACAGTCTATGCTTGTAGATATCTATTAAATGCATACCATGAATACTAATTACAAGAAAGAAAGAAAAAATCAAGGCTTTGAGTCGAGGGCCAGTTGGAGTTTTTAATGATGTAAGTAAGAACTTGTTAGGGAGTTGGTTCGTACAAGTTCGTCTCCTACCAAGAAAGAATGAAAGACAGTATGAAAATAAACTCGGGCATGATTAACTAGGGCTCAATGTGCATGATCAAAAATTGTCCTGTTCTCTTTGGGTGACTGGCAAATAGGTGGTCCATTAAAGCAGTCGGCCATGATGGAACCTAGTTGATTTGTAGTAGCTAACTGAGCTAAGATGCAGCGTTCATATACGCCGGGGAACATGCACCGAGGTCAATATTGTGATTATGCTTAAGATTAAGGGCTGCCACTCCAAGACGCCCGGTTCAACATGACGATCAGCATGAGGAAATACTAAGTACGCCGGTGGAAATTAGGGCTGAACGGTTTCTCACGGGCTTGCACCTCTTTCGGCTTAGCACCCTCGCGTACGCTATTTGTCGAGGTTTAAAGCCGTTGAAAATTCAGCTGAAACCCAGGATTTTATGTGGGACAAATCGATAGTCCGCTGCGAGGAACCAATGGTTCAATTTTGACTCCACTCTTCTAAGACTATTGAGTCTGACGCCGGGGATTTTGTTCCCCTAGCTTCGCCGGCATAGGTACCTAGTTAAAGGAGAGCTTGCCCAAGTCAGTTGTCCAACTTGTCCCTCCTTCACCCACCTCTAGTCTTTCGTTGAAGTCGCGTTTTTGTCTTTCGTTTCCCAATATCACCATGGTCAACCCCAAGACCCTCATGGCTGCTCTGGCCAGTGCCGGCTTCACAGGTGTCTTCGCCGGCCCTTGCAAAGTATCTTCTCGAACGACTAGTGCAGCTGTCACCTCTACAACTGCGTCTGCATCTTCTACTTTCACCTCTTCCGTTGCCTCTACGACTGAACTCACCACTACGATTGAACTGAGCTCTACGACCGACCTCAGCTCAACGACCAACCTTGGCTCTACCACCGACTTGAGTTCTACAACTACCCTCACGACCCAAACCACGTCGGCAGCGTCCACAACTGAATCTACTACAACTGAGTCTACAACCACGACAACCGCGGCAAGCTGTCCCACCCCGGTAACATGCAATAACCTCGGTTTCGACTGGGCATACTACAGCAACCCGGCCCAAAACACCGACGCCACCTACTCCAACTTCCACCCTGACTCGTTCAAGACGACTAACCCCCTTTATGTTGGCACCACATCCTATGTTGGCGGTCTCTATCAATCAACTTCGCAGAACCCCTCTGGTCCCATCTACGGCTCGACGACAGATCTCAATCTCGACTACTTTGCTCTGAACCACCACGCTTTTCTGTACGCCTGCGAGACAGGTACCTACCACTTCGACATTCCCTACGCCAACGATGCCGTCTACCTGTGGCTGGGCGCCAAAGCCTACGCTGGCTGGACCGATCAGAATGCCGATGCCAAGGCCCTCTACGACCAGCCCGATCATATCGCGGGCAGAGCCAGTTTCGACATCGATATTCCCGCCGGTGCATATGTGCCCATTCGCTTCTTTTACGGGCAGGCACAATACGGCGGCGGATTCTACTTCACCGTCACGACCCCGAGCGGCCAAGTCATTGTTAGCAACACGGACACAGCGAGCCCGTATGTGGTGCGCTACTCGTGCGACGGGATCAGTGCGCCCCGGTATCCGGCATTTGGGCGCGAGATTTGAGTGGCAGCTTGATGCGTGTTCTGAGTCAGGGAGGGAGATGGGGTTAATTTTCTTCAACGCTTTGCATTTCACATATAATTATACGCCGCCATGTGATGTTAGCCTGGCCATTCGAAAGGCGACCATTTTTCAGTCTGTATTTTATCTAATAAATCCTCTGTAGCCCAACCATCGACTTGTGTTCTTTACCTACCTGCTTCCGACTCGCCTGACGGTTCACTATTTACTATCTGTATTTCCGGGCTGCTCCGTCAAGAGCAGCTTGCCTTGGCAACAACAAATAACATCGTGGATCGCGGATTAACAAACCATCTGAGTCGCGCGACTCCTCCGTCATGATTTCGAGCTTCGGTATTGACGCCATGGCGCTCCAGCCCAGCGCTACCCCGCTGCAGTACAGCCCTGTGGTTTGGCGTGGCAAACCTTATTAGGTAAGCTGGTCGGCACTTGAGGCAGACGCTATTCCCAAACAGGGAATTAATCTTACGCAAGGATCACTACTCAGAATGCCATCCTCAACCTCCACTTTTCATTCTTGCTTCTTGCGCGCATCTCATCAATATCAGAGTTTCCATCAAAAGTTCCTAATAGTTCTTGCTCCTGCCAAGAACACTCCAATTCACCATGCCAAACACTGGCAAGCCCAGCCAGGATTGCCACCTCTGTCGGTCGAGGCGAGTCAAGGTGTGTTTCTGATCTTCACTTGTGGGGATGCTTCTTGCCCCGTCATCCCAAATTATCCTGTCTTGCTTTACTGCATGCCGTCTGACACATGGCTTGTTAGTGCGATCTTGGCCGGCCGGCTTGTAAAAGATGCATCAAGTATGGGGTTATATGTCCTGGCTATCGTGACCAACAGGACCTCGTCTTCCGCAACGTCAACCCCACCAACTTCAAGAAACGCCACCAGACACATGCTCTTCAGCAGAAGAGCATGTCGCCATCATCTGCATCTCCTTCCTCTTCGTCCTCTGAGGACGACACGGCTGCCGTCCTTCCCCAATCACTCAACCAACACTGGACCTCTCACTCAGTCCCCATTCTTCTCAACGTGTATTCAACCTTGTACTTTTTGAGCGACATGTACCGGCACACCTATGATGGGCCACTTGTTTGGGCCGCCCATCTCTTCTCGAGGACATACGTAACGATTCACCGACATCCGACTGCCATGTACAACGAATCGGTTGTGGAGAGGGACCAAGAGTTGGGCACCTACCTTGGCAAGACTCTGGGCTCAGTTCACCTCGCACTGAAAGCGCCAGGTGGAGCTTTCAGAGACGATGTTCTTGCGACTGTGTGGATTCTTTCCAATTATGAGGCGAGTACAGAACCTCGCTGGTAGCTTTGACACCTCTGCTGATACTGAATGTAGCTTCTCGTTGGCTCTCTGAAAAGAATGGAGCCCTCTACCCCGTGGTACCTACATACCCAGGGTCTTTACGGTATCCTCAAGATGAGGGGGTCAGAATGGTTAAGAAAAGGGGCGACAAGGGTTGCGTTTTGGCCCGCGTTGAACATGGTGGTGCGTGCTATGAGTGACTCTATGAATCATTCTGAAGCTAATATTATTTTAGCAAATACAAAATCTCTCTACAAATTCCGAATGTCCGCAGGAATTCGAAGAGTGGTTCGATATTATTAAGCCGCAGATGCCGCCCCAGGAAGCCATGGTCCTTTATGTCTCGGCCTTCATCTCCAAGGTTTGCCGGGTCCAATCCCGGATCTTCACAATCCTCAGCTGCCGAGACTATACTGCCGCTGCAACGGAATATGACGAAATTGTGACTTCTATGGCCCAGGCGGAAGCCGAATTGGCAGTATTCTTGGATTCCCCTCGTGGGGCCAGGGGTGTTTTTGACCCATACATGAGCAATCTGTATTCATCTGCCTGCGTCAAGGTGTACAGTCTCATGATGGCTTATACAAATTTCCTGAGTCACCAAAACCCGTCGTCAATACCACTAGGTACCCTCAAGACACTCCGTTTCAACTGCTTTGAACTCGCGCAAAATGCCGCTCAAGACATTTTAGACAGCTTGCCTCGGACTCTCGACCCCAGAGCCTTGCCGAAAAACCCAGCACCCAAGACATTCTTTGACGCCGTCAAGCTGATGTGGCCGCTTCGCACAATATGCGACATGCCAACAACGTCCCCAGAGCAGAAGGAGATTGCGACCAAGTCATTACTACGCATAGGTCGAGAAATTGGACTTAAGCAAGCCCTCAACGTGTATCCTAACTTTTACGACCCATTCCCCCCCGAGGCGAGAACACCGCTGGATGTGGATTATGAGCCACTTGTGAAGCTTGAGAGGCTGATGAGCTGAAGAGGTTGGACCTGGGATACTGCTTCATCGATGGATGGATACCAGACTTTGAATAATACCCGATTCTATTTGTGTCGCATGTCAGCCCATGTTCAGTACCAAGATATAACAGCAATCACTTGAAATGAAAACAATGAGAGAGATATAATCCCCCAAACTTCAGTATTTCCATTCAATATGTCTGATAACGACTGTAATTACTAGCTACCATGGTCAACGTGTAGGTCAGCCCATTTCTCAAACACATCGCTAATAAGAACGAATGTGGTAACCCTCCCGATGATTTCTCCGTATCATTTCAATCTCAGTTCTTAATTTTGCCCCCTGGTATACCAAGTGAATCCGCGGGCTTGCAGTTGAGCCGCGAACAGACTTCGTGGCTGGACCTGGACGCCCGACTGGATCAAGGTGGCGTTTCCGTTAGAAGCACCGGGGTTTCCACAACCAATACACCAATTGATTCCCAGAGGGGGAGAGTCAAAGGTGACATTCGTTCGGAGGTTCCAACCAACACCAGCATTCATAGCCCAACCACGCCCTGTGGTGCCTCTGTTCCCGAACTCGGTGGGTGCCGTACACTCTTCGGCCAGCATGCCCCAGGACCACCTCTCATTAGGCGCAAGGCTCTGTTCACCAGACTGTGTTGTGTAGCGGGTGACGGTATTGGGTCCTGGGGTTATGTCATCGGTAGACACCGTGTAAGATCTGGCCGACTCGAGTCCCACTTGGTTGCAATCTTGGATAAGAACCTCATGACCTCTGAGGACGATATCAGAAGGAAGAGCGGTTCCATTGATGTCTTTGTTTCGATCCATGGTACTGTCTTGGATAGTGACTCTAGAAGCGTCTCTCTGAATCTCAAAGAACTTGTTGAAGCCAGTCAGGTTTAACCCGCTCGCCCAACTATCGACTGTCCAGGAGGCAAATCTGACGGCAGCGTAATTGCAGGTGGTGAAATCAAGACGTTCTCCAGAGCAAGTCTCGGGAACTTGGATCTGAAGGTTTGCAATGCCCATCTCAGAAGTTGGTTCGGGTGGTGTAATAGCCCGGACTTCGGCCTTCATGTAAGCTGAGTTGAGGTTATCTGTGATCGGGATCTTCAATGTGAGAACATTGCCATTGATAGCCTGGATGACGTTTGGCGCCATGATCTGGTATCCAACCTACATCCAGTTAGCTTTACCTTGTTCTACCCCAGAAACGAGCAAAGGGTCTTACCGGGAACCATTCTACGTGGTTGCCGCCTTGCACCATGTCGTCCATTCCATTGGCCCTGACCCACGCATCCGTCACAGCTCGGGCGATGTAAATATTCTGGCCGGCTACAAGCCCAGCTGCGCTCTGAACTGTAACTGTGGTCGCCCTGATGGGAACGTAGCTATTGGTGATCTTGGTTCTGACTCCAAAATCAGCCTTGGGAGCAATGCCGAACCTCCCGAGCGTGAACACGGGCTTCGTAGGTTGCCGCTTCAGAACGAGGGTCGTCTGTCCCTCGCCAGTACCCGTGACCGTAACACCGCTGTATAGTTGGACGCCGGCAGTCATGTAAAATTTGCCTGCCGGGATCCGAAGGATGCCGCCGCCCGCTGCCCACAAGGTATTAATGGCCTGCTGGATTGCGGGGGTTATATCGTCGGTGGGCTTCTTTGGGGCGGCGAGAACCATGTCATAATGGTCGATGGTGGGTAGTGGTATCTCCGAGTTGTGATAGCCGGAGTAACTGAAGTCTGGGAGGTGGTCACCGCGAGAGCTGGCGACGGAAGCCCAGTTGACCGAAGGGTCCCGGATAGCTATCCGAGCACATTGGGCTACCTGGATGGTAAAGCAGAAGATGGCGATGAGAGTGAAAGTCATTGGAGTAAGCTTATGGGGAATGGTTCTGATTGTTGATTGTGTTGAATTGATTAGAGCAAGAAGAATAGCCCATCGGCACAGGCCCAGTATATATAAGTTATTCCTTTCGACTTGAAAGGTAGAGCCCTATACGTTTGTCACCTTAAGCCCAGAATGAGGCAAGGCTAAGGGTCGACGCCAAGAATTCCTTGTCTCTTGTTGGAACGCTTGCGCTTGGCCCAGACCTTAGCATACTAGGAGATCTTCCGTTTTTTACTTCCTGCTAATCTCCATATCTCGAAATGTGACTTGTCATGCTAAAAGCTGGATAGTCTCGCCACAACATCCTCAAGCGATCTATCACTTGTTTCTTCATAAGTCGATTCCAGTACTCTGGGGAGCCACATGGTTCCGTAACTACCGACACAACATTCCCTCATGTTCGAGACTCGTTATTACAACATATTACAATATGAACTAACACATATTAGCGCAACACTAGTCACATTCAGGCATGCACGTGGTACTAACGGGTGCCACGACTCTTGAAGGGCTCGACACATTCAGGAACGCAGGGTGGGCGGAACTTTCCGTCCGTTTTAGAACGGCCGTGGAGAAACACCAACAGCCCAGTTAAATGGCTTCATTTGGCCTGGGGACGGGCTATTTCCTCGGCGCTCAAGATATACGCCTGTCAAGGTTCGTGATACCAGTTCATAATAATGGCCAGATTCAGCCGCCATTGACCCAATCTCCGTATGGACTAGCCTTCTTGCGTTTGTGCGTCTAACACTCGATGCTCGCGCCTCTGAAGTTTGCACCGCTATCCTACAAGGACCATTCTGAAACTAAGCCAAGAGGTCATCCGTAGTTGCTTTTAAGGAATTAGTTAATAGCCTCCTCTCTCTCCCCTACTGCAAGGTCCGACGCCCATTTACATAACACCCTGTAGACGGGTGCCACTGGGGCCGGACCTGCTGTTACCCCTGCCCTACCCCGGGCTGGGCGTCACTAGTGGAGGGACCGTGGCGAAGCTTGGTGCGGTTCCTGGTCCCTGGCAAATCCCGAACATCTCCGGTATGCTGGATAAAGTATCTCACCTCCGATAATAAAATGAGTATGTGAAGACAATTGTCGCCTTGAACATCAAGTTAGCAATGCAGGGCAACGATAGTATAGAAACAAGTATACATATGAATATAAGAATGACAAAGCGTAGTAAAATTTACAAGAAATCATAAGACTCGCCATAGTATTTCTTGGTAAATAAGAATAACAAGCACTTGACGAGTAACCTCGATGGTGCAGGGCGAGTCAACATGCTTTCCCATTGTCGACGGCACAAGCTCTTTGTACCGGATTAAGCAAACGCCTAGAATTCTCGCAGTTATGTGAATGCGGAAGAATGCGGAATGTGGACCCTGACCCGGAATTGGCTCTGATGGTATCTCTTAGCTCAATGCCCAATTACTCTACCAGTATCCAGGCCGAGACTTACCCAGAACGGCCTTTATCGGGCTATGGAACCATTACCCCGGGATCTATGGCGGAGGGCGGCCCGAACCTGCAAGACATCATCTTCAATTAGGTACGCATAAACGAATATGGACGAGGCGTTTAAGTGTTCGGTTGGCGACATAACTGGATAGGGTATTCTCTCCAAAGCCTCCCACTTTAGCCCTAAGACGCCTTTTAACGTTAATCTCTCCCTGGTGGTCGAGTCGTGCGCCGCATTGTGACCTTGACACATGAATTCTCGACTCTCTGCCGCCTAGTTTAGTTTCGGCCATGGCTTCGACAACGTGATCAACTAGGGGTCAGGCTCCAGCGCCTGTTAGGCTGAACGGCGCGAGCCAATTTAGCTTATGTAGTTCTCTATCCTGCTCAGCTCATCTGCCATGTGCCTGCTACTACCCAGTCGAAGGAGGGGAGTTGTTGAGGACACAACAATTTGCCCTCTGGAAATTCGGGGAATAGCGGTATTAGATTATGATGGGAGGATGCCCAATCATTCTGAAATACCCATTGATCTGTCATCCTAGCATTAATATCGTCCCTCTTTACTTCAGATGTCTGGCTCCGGTAGGGCGTTCTCCATAACGCCACCTCAATTCCACGAGTACTCCCACGCTGCTGAATCCCTGAACCCAGGAATTCTTGGCGGCGCCCCCGCGATTCCACCCCGTATGGTATGTGCTGATATCCACGGGCCCTTGCTCGTCACTCTTATTTGCATCTCGCTGCATCTAACGAATGGCTACATCCGATCGGTCCGCCCCGGCCTTGCGCGATCATCAATACTCTGCGGATAATGCCACCAACCGGGCTCTTGTCTCGTTTGTCCCTCTTGATCCTCACGATGGTATTGCCAACTGAGACGTCGAGGGACTGCACCATAACTACTCGTCTTGAATACCCGTGACAGATGGGTCATTGATCCTTCTTTCTTCTTTCTTCTTTCTCCTTTCCTGTTCCGCTACATCTGGAATCATCTGCTTCTACTGTTCATCATCAGTACGGCGATACCCTTTCAAGGAGGCCTTAAAGGCGTTTCTTCTAGTCTTGCCATGGTTACTTGCCCGCCATACAATAATCCCTTCTGATATTCCGGCATCCCTGCTGCTGTTGATCAAGCATGATACGTCTTGAACTAAGTAGCCACCGCACCCTTGTATGCCGCTGATGCTTATATATAAGCACTACACTTCTTTAAGCTTTGTTTTGACATCAAAGTCTGCAAAGGCCGCGCCAACCGACACCATCACCATCGAAAAAGCCCCAGTCGTGATGTTGTCTAGGGTAGCGAAGCCGGCATATCATCGAGACCTCGCTATATTCTGTAACTCACACCTGTTACCAACGCAGGCATCCATGCTATTCTTACTTTTCTATATAAATAACCTAGCGTGATCTTCTCTCTGCCTGCTGTCGCCTGTCCTGCGATTCGCGCATGAAAAGGCCTTTTATTTTAACATTTGACCCCAGTCTTTTAAGACACTCAGCACTCCGTTTATCAGTGCATTGTCTGGTTCTAAGAGGGGTCCCAGCTATATTCATATAGCACAGAGTTCCGGATTCTCCAGCATGGGGATGATTGTAATTCATGGGACTCTGTAGAACCTCTTGATCGGTGTAGTCGAACTCCGGGGTCGAGCGCCTAGACGGGGCGACCTTGGCGAAGATCGCGGCTCAAGACTTGGCAGGGGATCAATTAACGCTCTTTCGTGTTAACAACGCGCAGACAAATTGACCCCTGCACCTCCCTGGGGAAGAAAAAGGTACTTGCTTGGTTGGAATTTTAGTGCACCAGGGCGTGGCGCGTCGCGACA
Organism: Fusarium setosum; assembly: GCA_013623625.1. Taxonomy (NCBI): domain Eukaryota; kingdom Fungi; phylum Ascomycota; class Sordariomycetes; order Hypocreales; family Nectriaceae; genus Fusarium; species Fusarium setosum. The sequence continues at coordinate 86,951 of JABFFE010000077.1, read as the reverse complement.
CGCCACCTCGCGACGCGTTCTCCCTAACAGGCGGTATCTTTCGCCCCCACGTCACGTCGCTTTGGTTGCATAAAGATATGCAAGAGGCAAAAGCCACCGAGAACCGACCGCGAGCTAAAGCTTGCCTTTTCAAGACAGGCCGATCCGCCCCAAATTAGTAACTCCGACGCAGAGAGCACCTTGGTCGACCCTCGCCGGCTCCCTTCTTCGTGGCAGTCCTGAGTGGACCAACCGCAATGAAAGAAATGATAGGTTCCAAAAATTCCCCTACCTGCCGAAGCTGATAAGGAGTGAAATGGCTAAAAACAATTCGCAATCAGCAAAATTCCTCTCTCGGCATATCGCTTCATGGAGCAGGAAAAGTCCCTTGCACTAGGATGGAGAAGAAGCGAGGAAAAGAAGACTGAAAGATTGGGATGAAGGCCTGCTTTTATGGATCAATCGCCATAATCATGGACCATCTAACTCATGCATCGACAAGGTAGAAGTGCATGTGAGTTGATGGGAGCCTGGAGCTTTTGACTTGCGCCGTGCTGGCAGCATCTTGACAGAAATACTCCGATTCAGTCACTGCATGACTGCCAAGGTTCACAATGCGAATACCGCCAAACTCTGACTTTGTTGCCCTGTTACCCTTGCGTCACGGCGGCCTTGTTGGCAGGTGCCTGGACTGATTCAACCAAACCACCGACCGTAGCACTGTGATGAGTATTCTCAGGGAGCCAATGCAGGTCAGACCATCTGAAGTGCACGACTGCCGGCAGCTTGCCTCCACCACAACAAAGAACACCATGTCTTTTCATATCTCTAGCCTGGCCATCTGCAGCCACACCTCTTCCTTTGGCCACGTAAGCTCTGTATGTGGTACCTCGCTGCTGAAGTTTGCTCTACGAACCCCAACACCACATCCTACTTAACAAGGAAACAACAGACGCGGGGATGACATCGGCAAGCTCCTTATTGAACGGTACCGCGTACCATAAGGGGCATGAAAAATACCCGGCATCTGCAGCACTAGTGTGCCGTGTGCCAGGCGGCTGGGGTACGCGCAAGGGTCTTGAGCGGGATATGAGGCAGTCAATTCGAGAAATGGGAGCCTGGAGACTGTGGCTGCCTGGGATGGAAAACAGGGAAGAAAATTGGCGTGAGAAGATAAATTTGCCTCGCTCTTGCTTGGGAATGGGGCCATTGGCGACGAAGTAGGTTAGGCCAAAATCAGATGCATCAAGATGTCACGTTTAAAACGACCTGCCCGGCGGAACAACAACTTGGCCCTTGTGCCTAATAGAATGATGATCAGGGGGATCGTCGTCAGGCGCTCATGCACCAATCATTCGGATGTCCACCTTTGCGCCCCATGGAGCTATTCTGCAATGGCTTGAGTACCTCCCACTTTGTCCTCCTCCGTCTCCCCGGTGGATGGTGTAATGGTGAATGCGCCCACGACCCCCGTGATCATCAATGCTGCAGCCGGCCAGCGCGGGGAAAGGTTACGTGGAAATTAGACGCGGGAGGAATATTGGGGGCGAGTCTGACTCGTCATATCCATGCCCACGGCTCCCCTCGCGGTCTCGGCGGGGGCAAGTGTTGGTGATGCTGGCCCTAAGCAATCTATTAACGTTGCTCCGCAAGCTAAGCATACAAAAGGCCCGTGATAGAGGCTGCATGTGTGGCAACCGATACAGCTGCTAATGCAAGATGCTTGGTCTGGTCATGCAACCAGTAGCCGAGATTGCAAACCGAGAAAACGAAACGGTTCGCGGCAAGCAGGGGAGTAAAGCCCGCGGTGCATAACTTGTTCTACCCGTGTTGCAAAGATGATGTGCGCATGATCTGAACCTCAAACATATTCAGGACCTATGTAAAGGTACTGAAATCGTCATAGTTTCGGCATGCTCCTGTGACTCCCTTTCTCTCGCCAGCTACCACCATAGCCAAGACCAAAAGCAACGTGAGGAATAAGGACACTTGTTAGCTAGACTAATAAACGCTGCTTATCCTTACGGCTCTCTAGGGACGCAATTTCTACGAGGCGTCTAAATCCACAGTTGGTATGTTGTCATTTACCTTCCGTCATCATCGAGGCGGATCATTGAGATAGAGAGCGTGCAGAGGCACGAGATAATCATCCTGTTTACAACTGGGGAAGCTGAAGCGAGGGCAACAACGTGATGATGACATAAAAATGGAGGAATCCGTCAAAGTGCTGGAGCCGCTGAGTCCCTTTGTACTTGTTGGGCTAAATGCACCGCATATGGCAAGCTGGCGCAATGCTCACCATTGGTGGCAGGCCTTCAAGGCGCGAGTTTTTTTAGAACTGGCCAACTGTGCCTAGCCTAAACTTAGACAATGGTTGACTGTTATTAAAATGGCTCAAACCCCTTAGTGGTTTGGCCTGTCTTAACCGCCGCAAATGCTCCCTTCCTTTCCCCGCCTACTAGATTTGCACTACGGCCTCAACCGAGCACCGAGCACATACGACCATACCCACTGTAAAATACGGGATCCCGTCCGCTCTCCCATAGTCAAGTCAGTGAGGGGCGGATTAGTAGTTGGGTCGGTGACGACCAGCGAATCCCCGCTGTTGTATGTTTTTGCCCGTCTCTTATCTTTTTGTCTGACCGTTGTTGGGCGTGTTTTTTGGTGACTTGGTCTATGTTGAGTGTGTGGATCGCTAAGTCCCGGCGGCTTGCGAGGCTGTGAGGGCAGGACGATCGTCTTAATTAGGAAGTGACCATCACGGGCGATATGTATTGAATGTGCGAAGACGGGGGTCGACGCATAAGAGAATTCGGAGGGGCTCTGACAACTGAACGGATTATCATAACTCAGAACAAGGAGCGGACGAGGCCACGGACATCCTTCTTGAAAATAACGCGAAATATATACTACTCAAAAGCGAAGCCCTGAAAGTAGAGGCGGACACACGGAGGCTCGAAAATAAGGGATGGGAGGACGAGGTTATGGTCATTGGCCTTATTTGAGATGAACCAAGCCAAGAACTCTGGGAAAGGACAAGCACAATGTGTTGACAACCTGGGATATATCATGACGGAAGCACACGTCTGCCATCAATTAGTGTACTAGGTGTCGACGAGGCAGATACACACGACCGTCTGGATGCCATGGATACTTCCTTATTGGCCTTGATATACTCAAAGAGACACCTTTTATGCTTTCAGTGTTCAAGATTATGATATGCTCGGCTAATCACGGAGAATAAACTCGGAAGATGGTCGTCACGAATGGTAAGAATACCGGTTGGTTCTTTATGTGCAAAGGACAGAACAAGAAAAAAGCGGCCACTTCGGTAGGGTTGGAAGATCTTGGTACATCTTTTTATCTTTGCGCTACCTCGTCTATCCCTCATCTCCCATTTCTCTCCTCCGACCTGATTGCACATAGTCCTCATGGTTGAGAACGAGTTCAGTGTTGGTCATATCAATCGCTTTGATATTTCTTGTCGGCCTCGTCGGCCATCTTCTTGAGGTAGCAAGTATGGCAGACCCAAGGCCTGTATCTGGTTTCCCCAGTTGTTCCGCTGCATTTCTTGTTCTGCGTGACAGGCTCGCACTGAACAACATGCTCTTGGGGGCTGAGATGGATCGCCCCACAGTCGCACTTCAATCAGATGCGGATTGTGTGGCACATGTTGACGGAGGAGACAGTTGAGCTAAGCTAACTGATTTTGGCGAATGATTGTGGTAGGGGTGTTTGAAGTGTGATATTGGCGGAGTGGTATATGGCTAGAATGAAATGGGCGGAGTGAGAGAGGTCTGCATATATACCCTCGAGGGAACTGGTTGTGAATCTAGTCCTATTGAGCACGTCTACTTGTCAGAGTTGGGCTGAAGTGTGAAGGGCCACCGAGCTCAACAGTATGACACAGCGAAATGTTGAAGGAATGAATCAATGTCGCGAATTAGTACTTCAACAGAACAACATATTCAACTCTTAAGTGGGCTGGACCGAATAACTGCCCATGATGTCCCTAGATAGGTGCTTAGCAGTCTAATATGACAAAGTTGACGGTGGTTGAACCAACCAGGCTGCTGTGAACAACTCTATGTGTTGCTGTTGATTGCTGTGGTTCATGCCCATATGGCATGCAAAGTACAATTTGTCACTAATGATATCTTGTCTTTAGCGACCGTTTCTTTTGCCAGCACCCCACCGGCTTGAGTCTCAGTGTATAGCATCAGACATAGAACTGCACAGCATTGTCTTGAACTTGCTGCAGAACACGTGGGAAGCAACGGCGCCAGATCATATCCCATGAATAAATATCATTCACCTAGCTCTATTGACTCTCAGGCCACCATGTAGCTAAACTTCCATGTCACACGCAGTTATTAGCATGCTCCTTCCAACATGAACCAGGTCGCTCTTCTCATGCCGTGCTACGTGTGATTCATCTGCACACCGCTCGAGCGGGTTTCCAATGTACAGGTCACCCACACGGCTCTTCAACCTGTGAGCAAGATTGTTCCTGAAGCCTGACCGCTACTTCACTCACGAGCGACTACCCATCTCTTGGATACTTGTATCTCCGACTTGGGTTGCTGTTGGGTCAGTTTCCTCTCAGAGCCGGCATCATCGTTGCTTCCCGTTTCCTGGTCCTTGTCACTCTATGACTGGTCAGCAAGAGTCCAGATATCTAAGAGGTTGAGGTTCGGTCTGTATCATCCCGATCCAACTGGGGAAGGGATAGTCCCATGGTAGCAATTACAGCCGATTGTCCCCACAGATATAAAAGAAGAAGAAAAGAGGAAGCATCTACCAATTCTATCCAGGCAGTGTGATTTCCCATCTGGGGTTGGTCCGGAACAAGTTGGCCTCTTCGAGATCCTTTAGAGAAGCTTTGATCGTTGGTGCTGCTGGACTGGGAGGACTTGTACTTGGCTCTGCATCGAAGATAGAATGGTCGGAGCATGGGAATGTTGATACAAAGTCCAGCCAGCATCAGCTCAACGGTGCAGAGCATAAAGGTCGTCAAAGAGGTGCCAGTGAGGTTTCCGATCAAGTCGATGACATAGATCTGCCAGAATCGAACAATGCCAATCACGCAACAGCTATCGAACGGTCAGTGTCTGATGGACTAGGACGGGAAAGGAGTTTAGCATACGCCAAGCCGAGGGCAAAACAGGCTGTCACGGCAACCTTTTCTGTCCTCCGCATCTGAAGATTCCAGACTGTCCAGATGGGCAAGATCACGATGAAGAGATCGGTCACGACGTTGGTCATGATGATACACTTCAACACCAAGATCTGATCCAGACAGTGGCCGATTCGTTCAAGGGTCCATTGTTGCTGGACCGGATGGCAAAGGAAGATGAAGACGAAAGTGAAGGTGAGGGCCCAACATATTACGATGGCGATGACCGCGAAGATCCAGTTTCTGAGCTGCACTGAGAAGGCCCTCAGGTAGAAGAAGAGCTGGCTGAGCTTCAAGGCTGCGAGTGCCCAGAGATATATCAGCGTGAAGGTGAATGTGACCTAACGACAAACGTAAGCCTATAACCAGACAACAACACATATCAAGCCAGATTCTTACTCTCAAGATGTACTCCATATTATTCGCCACTGCATCTGGGTCAGCATGGGAACCCTCCATCGAAAGACTGGAAGCGACTGAGGTCTGTATCTGGGTTCGAAGCTTGGGCTCAGGCAAGATGGGACGGTGTCGACGCACGTTTGGGGTACTCGGGAATGTGTGGGTCAAAGTTGTATCCAACTCCAGCTACGAAAACTAAGATCCGAGTCAGACATGTTCATGTAGGATGCGGAGATGGCACTTACCTGCAGCATTCATGCCTATCGTGCTTCCACTCAAGATCTGTATCAAGTAAGCCTCAAATCCTCTCACAGTCTGCACAGGGTGACATACAAGTGCAACCAGAGCCAAGACATCATCAGCGCCGATACCAATGCCACGGAGTCGCCCCAGGAACCGAAAGAAGACGACTGTTGCGAACAGGAACCATAGGAAGGAGATGGCTATGAGAGAGCTTCGTGCCTTGGGCACCATGGGAATATACTCTCTGTCCATGATGGAGCTGGGGAAGAACAGAAAGAACAAGTGGCTCTTGAAAGGTTGAACGCAGAATTCGAGAACGAGATGGTTGAATAGAAAAGAACACGGGAATCCGAGGCCATGGACGCTCCATTGTGTTGATAAAAGGACGACGCAATACACCAAAGGTTGAATGCCTATTGTGTGCGTTCCGGCAGTTAAAATCTGTCACATTTTCGGATAGCCTTGTGAAGATTTTTTTCTGAGATACCATCATGTCCGGTCGATCCCCCAACATTCGGGTGTTTCAACATCACCGGGAACTAGAGTCTTGGCTTGCAGTGTTGGTATTACTTCGGTCAAGCTGAAGAAATGCACAAAAGCAACTATACCAATACACTCTGATGAGATGACATGACCCCTGACGGTAAATCCCGCATTTCCAAGTTTTCATCCCTGACCATCTCTGGATCTCGATCGTGATTGATACTTGAAAATGTCGGCCCGTTCCACAGGGTTGCAGTTTTCTCTCGAGTCTCTGTGGGGGTTATGCCTGCTTACGACGGGTATCCTTGGTGCTGAAACGCTGATCTCAATCCAGACCATGGCATGAATGTGAGCTGTATGTTTCTGTATAATTGACCTCGAGGTTTTGGTGTTTCTTTTCTTTTTCCTTTTCAGCAGGATGGGTCGCCGTCGCTTACGGCGGCACCTTTTCCTCGTCTGACCAGCCGCAACCGTTGAAGAATTGTGGGTAATGTAACCCAAGCTGCTGCAGGGGCTGAGAAGAGGAAAGAGGTGCGGATGGGAGAAAACAACCGTTGCACTATTAGGACTAGCTCTGCCGATCTCTGGGACCAGCACGTTGCAGGGGACCTGCAGTATCTTGCCTCGGTCCCTTGTTGAAGATAACCTTTGCAACGGGTCTCAGACGGGTCCGGGGATGGTCATGTCGTATCAATTGTCCAGTTAGCAAGCCTGCTTCCTTAAGCATGGTCCATCAGGTGGGTAAAGAAACCCGGAGACTGAAGGTTGTGCAGTATATATACACACGCTACGTGTCATAGATGTCTGACTTGCTCTAGCTTGCATCGACCAGCCTCCCACTTGATTTCTTTGTTGAGAGGTTCGTGCCCAACATGGAGTCAAAGACCTTGGATCTAGTCAGCCTCACGGCCGTGCTCTCTCCCATTCATATTGCTTATTTTCTTGGCCTTTGGGTGATCTACCGTATCCTCATTGCTCTGTACAACATTTCTCCTTTCCACCCTCTTGCTGCCTTCCCTGGACCCAAGATTGCTGCGGTCAGCTATGCGTACGAGGCATACTATGACTGGTGGCGCGTAGGAAGATATGGACACGAGATTCGCCGCATGCATGAACGCTATGGTCAGTCCAGTGGTGTCTTTTTCCTTTTTCTTTCCTTCCTTCTGGGCGTGAGACATCTCTAATCAAGAGCGTTTCAGGCCCCATTGTCAGGATCAACCCCGACGAGCTTCACTGCTCCGACCCATTCTTCACCGATGAGATCTACGCCGGCCCTGGACGCATTCGCGACAAATGGCAGCACCAATTGAACACCGGAGGCGCTGGCCCTGTGTCGGTGACCGGCTTCTCGACCGTCCCCCATGAAGTGCACCGCATGCGGAAGGGGGCGTTGTCCAAGTACTTTTCGCGCCAGCAGATGCTGAAGCTGGAGACCGAGGTCACTGACTTTGCACTGATGACGGTCGACAAGATGCTCCGGTCGGCTGGGAAAGCGCCATTCGACGTCAAAGAGGCCTTCAACTGCTTCACGGCGGACATCATCTCCCAGTACGCCTTTGGTGAGCCCATGGGCTTCATCGCCCAGGAGGGATGGGAGCCCAACTTTGCCACCTGGGTCAAATCCTTTTTCAGGAGTGCATACATGATGAGACACAATGTGTTCGCGAGGAAGATGGCCCAGGTTCTTCCGTTGTTGTCTGACTACATGGGCGAAGACATAAAGGCGGTCATGCGGCAGATGAACGTCACGATTCCCCAGTACATCAGGGCAGCTCTAGAGAACCCAGAGGGTGGTAGGGTTTTTGCTGACCTAGTCGAGTCCAAGGTGTTGCCAGAGTCGGAAAAGTCCATGTTTCGTCTTTCGGGTGAAGGCTTCAATTTTCTTCTCGCTGGAACTGAGACGACTGCTGTAAGCGTTTGCCGCCTTCACTGGCTATTTGACGCCGTTTGACTCAGAGTTGACAGGCTACGTTGACCGTGATCACATACTACCTCCTCGCCCAACCTACTACGTATACCCGGCTGATGGAGGACCTCCAAGGCCTCGACCCGCAGCACCTTAAGTGGACCGAGCTTGAGCAGCGACCTTACATGTGGGCTGTCATACACGAGGCATTGCGTGTGATGCCTGGTGTATCGCATCGATCTGCAAGAATCGCGCGTGAAGAGGACTTGGTCTACAAGAGCAGAGATGGCAGCGTCGAGTGGTTCATCCCCAGGGGTACGCCCATTGGCATGACCTCGATGATCAATCACTGGGACAAGGAACTCTTCCCCGATCCTGACGCGTTCATCCCAGATCGGTGGCTGGTTGATGGAAAGCCGAACTACAAGCTGCAAAAGATGTTGATCGCGTTTGGTAGAGGAAGTCGATCGTGCGTTGGCGAAAAGTGAGTCTCTCCGTTATTGTGCCTGAGGCGAATCCTGGAAATTAACCATCTCCAAGTCTCGCATACTGTGAGGTGTACATCATGGCGGCTTTGATGGCGTTCCGCGTCATCCCTCGTGCGCGGCTGTACCAGACAACCATTGATGATCTTACGTACGACCATGACCTGATCGTGGTTCAGACGAAGAAGGGATCCATCTCGACCCGCATTGAGATTTCATAACTTGGGCCTTTAGTGCTAGCTTGTAGATGTAGAAATGATATGCCTGATTGTTTGAGTTGATGCTGTTAGATCTTCTCTCGTTCATTAATGCTCTCGTGTCGGAGAGATCTCGAGACCTCCATCGCAATGCATGCTTGTTAGGCCGGAAAAGTTCTTCATGTCCCCATAGCGTCAGCACGCAGCCAACCATAAAAGATTCAGCTGGGCTTGCAAGGACTGGGGTTTGGTCGTACATTGGCTGAAACCCTTCCCCTGTTGGAATGGTTTTATCTGGGTCTCGACCGCAAGATCTCGATCTTTGATCGGCAGCAGCTTGACCAAATTGCACTGTAGCATCTCATTTACTTGGACCTGAATCCGATACTACGGTCTCTTAGGCCTTTAGTTGAACATTAACGATCGCCATTGATTAATACTAAGACGTGGAATACATACCTCATACCACTTAAAAGAAGTAGACTTAGACCAAGGATTTGTCCTACAAGGTATCATCGTTCAATATCTCGAGTGGTGTCGAGATGATTAGTTTCCGACGCAACACACTCACACTTGAAGCCATCTAGGCGTGCGACCATGGATGATCATTGGGCCGAGACCGTCTTCAGCCATCATGTGATTTCAGCCCTAAGCCCGACTTACCCTACAACGCTATGATGTCAACGCCGAACGCTGTCAAGCCGTGTTCTCAGACGTTGACCTACGGACTTATCTGAGGGCTATCAATGGAGAAATCGAATCAATTTACTTGCATGAGACTGGTTAGCCATAGGAAAGAGTTCATCGCCGAGAGAGAGTTTGGTCTAACATCGTGATTGAGAGTATGATAAGGAGGTCCTTCCATAGAATGACCGTGGAGAGCATTAGATTGTAGCCGTATCTTACTCCGCGACTGGGCAACAACCAGAGCTCTACAGTTAGGCCTCTTATCAAAAGGTATTACCACCTTTTCAACCTTACGGATACTTGAACGCAACCAAGTAGCCTACTTAAGTGTTAAATAGCCGAGTATTCGGCCCATGGTTGTCTAAGCCATCCATCTTTAGTTAGCTGCAGGGATAGTCTCCCAAGCTTATCACAATGTCATGGGCCAGACGTCCCCAAATACGGAATCGGGGCGTGATGATAAGTAGGGTCTGGGAAAGCATTTAAAGAGGAGGTTCTGTTCCAGCGAGCAAGCGCTGGGATACCAGCTACTCCGCTGCCTTATTCTTCATCCTATTTTTCACTCTTCTCCTTACACTTCACAATGGGCAAAAGAGTTCTTATTAATTATGGTGTGGATGTCGATGCCGTAGCTGGCTGGCTGGCTGGGGTCTTATGGAGGCGAAGACTGCAAACGATATTAGTCGAGGTATATCCATGACACTGGTGGTCCATAAACGCTTCTAATTCAGCATAGGGATATTTGCTGCAACCGTCGGTACCGAGCGTTTGTTGGCACTATTCCAGAAATATGATACCAAGACGACGTGGTTCATCCCCGGCCACTCGCTCGAGTCTTTCCCAGAGGAGATGGCGGCTGTTCGGGACGCTGGTCACGAGATCGGGCGTAAGTGATGGCCCAAGACAAACTAGGAATTAAGGCTAATCTAATCTAGTTCATGGCTATAGCCACGAGAATCCTGCCGATATGACCATCGAACAGCAGAAAACTATCCTCGATAAAACAGTCAAGTTGTTGACTGAATTCGCCGGCAAGCCGCCGCGGGGCAACGACGCTCCATGGTATGTATCCCGCCTCATACAGCAAAACATTCATCTGTTGCTGACAATTGATTCCCGGGTGGGAAACTAGCAAGGAGGGCGCCGACTTGCTTCTAGATTACGGCGTAGAATATGACCACAGTCTCAGCCACCACGACTGTCAAGCCTATTACCTACGAACAGGCGACAAGTGGCATAAGATCGACTATTCAAAGCATCCAGATACGTGGATGAAGCCACTTGAAGCTGGGGAGACAACAGGACTTGTTGAGATACCAGGAAATTGGTATATCGATGACCTTCCCCCAATGATGTTTATCAAGTCGCACGCCAACTCGCACGGGTTTGTGAACCCTAGAGATATTGAGGATATCTGGCGTGATCACTTTGATTACTTCTATCGGGAGTATGATGAGTTTGTATTCCCTATTAGCATTCATCCTGATGTTTCTGGACGGCCTCACGTTCTGTTGATGCATGAGCGGTAAGTCGGCGCATCTCCAGGTTCATTGTACGTTTCACACTAACGTCTACGTAAAGGCTGATTGAGCACTTCAAGAAACACGAGGGTGTCGAATTTGTCAAGATGGAACAAATTGCCGATGAATTCAAGAAGAAGAATCCGTTACCACTTGGTGTTCGGGGGCCCAGCCGTCCCGATGCGCAGTAAGGGGCTATAGTAGCGAAGGGAACGATGGCAGACCTTTGTTGATGTGTATACTTGTTAATGTTGCTAATGCTTTAAGTAGCGAGTTAGTTTAAAGGTGCGATGTTTGCTGGGTGGGTAGTGGTTCATATGAAATTCGGGAGCAAACCCAATTTGTTATCCTACCTCCAACCTAAACAATTTACCCGTACCCTTGGGGCTTCCTAGGGTAATAAATACTTTATATGGCCTGTTTTTAGCCCTAAATTTCCGACCTAACCTCTTTACCTCCATGGTACAGTGATTCCCTTCTCATGGGACTCCCTCGCAAGCTCGATGATCCTAATGGCGTCCCTCGATTGGGTTGCCTTGACAGCAAGCTCCTCCTTCCCGTTGATGGCATTCGCCACATTCTCATAGATCCCGATCCACCGACCGGTGACTGTCGGGTACTTTCCAGTGTACTTGTTTGTTTCTGGGTCAAGCTTCTGGTATCGTCCGTCAAACTCCTTGTACGTAGTTAATGTACCCTGCAGAGCATCAGGCTCTGTGCCGAAGCCTGGGTCAAGGGGCTTGGCGCCTTTCTCGATCTGCTCTTCTTGTGGACATGTACTACGCTGTTGCCACTGTGATGGAATGATCAGCATTAAGGATACAGAGTCAGCGGTTGAGAGACTAACCTTGATATATGAACCTTCCGTGCCTCTGACCAGAAACTTGAGCTGTTGGGCCAGGGGTGTTATCACGCTTGTCTTGACAGTGACGAGTAGCTCTTTCTGGTCGCCTTCGTATTGGAGAATTACAGTAAACGAGTCTTCTACCTCGCTCTCAATACCACGCTGAGTGCGGAAAAACCCAGTTACTGACTTGGGTCGCCCAAAGAGCACGACGGCTTGATCGATGCTGTGGGTTCCTGGACTCCAGTAAGCTAACGGCTCTCAGCACTTGTCTGGAAGACGATGGTACTAACCGAGACCAAATGCCATGCCATCACCAGGAGTATACTCCTTCTTTGTCATCTTTGCCAACCACGCGGGAGATTCAAAGTCGTAATGAATTTCGGCTTCCATGACCCTTCCCAGCGCGTTCTGAGATAAGAGGCTGCGTAGGGTTTGGAAGCCACCGTCCTCCATCCTGTTAGTCGGATCAAACCCAAATCAGCAAAGAAGTGTATCCTCTTACCCATCTTCTGTTCTGAAAGCATGTAAGGATCAATCCCTTCTCGTCCGCAAGCTTAATTACTTGGTCTGCTTCTTCAGCTGACCTAGCAAATGGCTTGTCGACAATAACTATTACGTCTGTCAGCGAGTCTTGAAAATGCCCTTGGGTATCGATTGCATACCATGCTTCCCTACTTCTAGGGACTTCTGGGCAAACAATGCATGGGTATCTGTACGTGTTGCAACGACGACAAATGCAATGTCAGCATCCGCAAAGAAGTCCTCTGCTGTGCGGTAGTGCTTGATGTTCGGAAAGTCGACAGTGCAATGAGAGCCCGGTTTTGCTGATGCTGGGTCAGTGGGCGCCTCTGCCCTTTGTAGAATTGCAATGATTTGATAGTCTGGGTTTGCGGCGATGAAGGGGATGTGAAAGTTCTTTGCGGCGAACCCGTAGCCGATGACTCCGACTTTGATAAGTGCCATCTTGATAGGATTTAATGGTAGTGAGTACACAAGCAAGGGTCCTTGGTTCGACGAGGAATGAAGTAGAACACCTCGGGGTTTGTTACAACGACTGGGAGAAGGAGAAGGAGAAGGAGAAAGACAAGAACCCAAGATTAAGTACACCTCTCAGAAAGCAAGGAGAGAGTTTTTAAGAGGACAAGAAAGGTGATCTTCTATAAAGACCGGAACAGAGACATGCCTTGATTATTCGTGCCAGCCCTCAGTCCCTTCGTTGTAATCTTGGCCGAACTCCTCATAACCCCGCATCTTGACAAATGCTGCCCTGCCTGTGGAGAGCGTCGCGGAGTATCGGCATGGCTTGCTGCGATGGCACCATGGACAGGGATCATGATCCGGCGCGTGATTCCCGGATCACCATTTTACGGATTCGTGCTGAGTCTCGTTTTCTCTCTTTGGCTGAGAAAACTCTGGCGTTTGGTCGCGTCTCGTAGTATGCAGTAGTGCTCTCTATCACCAAGGCCGGCTTGATGTCTTTGACACAAGTACACCTTGTTGGTTGAGCTGTTAATGAGGTTCGTGTCACTTTAGCTTTCCACACAGAATTGATTGGTCAAGCCTCTCTGGTCAAAGTACCTGCTAATGCAAGGTACTGCGGTTGGATTGTGTTCCTCTTTTGGTTAGGAACTTGAATAAACCGCCAGTTTGGTAGCAAAATGCCGGCCAGATTTGGACCTACAATGAACCGATTCTTGAAGGAATTATATACTCTGATCGTTTTGCATCGATACATCCAGACATCATGCCAGCAACTTCTCCTATCAGTGCCTTTTTGACAACAATCAATCGACTTTCCACGGCTAAAGACATAAACTCCGACCCAAAGTTAGTGTGTTCTCGGCTAATCAATGGCCGTGAACCAACTCGACACGATAATTAGCCGAGACGGTGGCTTGCCTCCGCATCTGACACTAACATGGTGCCAACACAACATGAGATCCTGTTTTCTGCTCGCATGTACATTTCCGGCAGCTATGACTCATGGCCGAACGCACACTTTCATCACGCCTCCGTGGAAATTAGAGCCACTGCCAAGAGTTCGCTAAGCGCGGTAAACACTTCTCGGACTGGCAGTCTACGATCGACCAGCTGGCTTCAGCAACGGCGGTTACGATGGCCAGGATGCCTTGGGCTCATGGCCCAAATGGCTAGCTTATGATGGCGAGAGAACTTTGGGCTTGTGATTGACATTGTACTCCGATCTGTATGTGGTAGTGTGGCTTCGAGGCTTCCACCACGGCGTTTGCTGTATATTCCTAGAGCTGGGTGGTCAAGAAAGAAGTAGGTGAAGACCTGATAGTAGATTTAGTTGGGATATATTGGATAGGTGCTGCAAGTTCCACTTTTGTCCTGGAAGCTTGATTCCGAGACAGATGTCACAAGGGTGAATGTCCAGATATCGGGTAAACGTGATACCTGGTTTATCTGTGATGATGAAACCAATTGCTTCTGCTTCACCGTTACTTACATCAGTATTATTCAATTGCAGCCACGAGCGTCTTATGTTAGTTGAGGTTTTAGTGGTGAATCGACAGAGTTGCTTGAATAGTGGCCTCCAATCAGAAATATCAAGAAAGGTCAGCCAACATTCAATGACCTTGAACTACTAAGGCAGTACCGTGAATTAGAATTGGTTCCCCGTCGCGAGCCACAGCCGTGAGCAGTTTCACGGTTATAAAAAGCTACTGTTAAAGACTGGGGCTCTCCCATAGCAGCGACCAGTGACAACATTTAACCGCCTCTCAGACAACATCAACATCTGACCAAGGAACACGAGTGCCCTTATCCAGCAACTGTCGACATGTACATTGAGTGCTACATCTACAAGTGTCGCGAATGCGGCAAGATCATCCGGCGCGACTTTCGTATTAAAAGCTACGAAAAGGATCGACCTTCCAAGACGATAGAGGTTGTTATGCCTCCGAGCGACTGTGCAACATGCACTCTGTCAAACGGGGAAGCTGGTTCACGTGGTGACATGGCGGGATCGTCCAAGGCAGTGTGAAAGTCAAGTCGTGTAGATGGAATAAAGACATTGCAAAACCTCTTGTTTCACGTGGATAGATGTTCTTCGATGCAGCTGTCAGTTGTGAGCCTCAGGGGTGTAGGTAAAAACGAGCATGACACGACCCTGCCATTCACAAGTAATAACTAACAGTCATCAAAGTACCAAATGGTTTTGAATAACTCATAACAACATAGCCATGAACCAAGGGTTCTGTGAAATTGTGGAGGAAAACCCCTATAAAGGCAACGGCGAGCGACCACTGACCGCGTCCTGTATACATCACCCCTCAATCAACAAGGAACGCCTGAAGCTATCGTCCATAGGAAAACCTCAGCTCGATTTACTTCCACTACTACGATTTCCAACACCCCCAAGGACCTGCCAAAATGTGCTATTGGCTCGGCGTGACATACGCCTGTCGAAAGTGTTACTTGGTGCTCGACACCAAGTGCCGGACGGTTGCGTGCCAGAAGGAGAAAGACAGCTGGTACGGCAAGGGAAAGCAGAAGGAGACCGACGACTGCTTTACAGAACCAAAGACGGAGACAGTCTATGTTCACGAATCCGAGTGCCCTTCTTGTCGGAAGAAGGCTACAAAGAGGAAGGTTGCGCAAAAAGAGCCGTCAAAGAAGTAGCCCAAATGACATGTAGGGGGCAAAATAAATGGCCCTAATAGTTAAATAAGGTTTCTCCACAAGTCTGAGACAGATATCTCGCTTCAGACTTGGGCAGAACCTATGTAGTCCATAGATCAATACAGAAATCTGGATCGACTGATCAGACCTGCAGCTGGCTCTATGACGTATCAAGACCCGCACTCAACAGCCATGTATGGTTGTTAAAAAACATACCAACATCCCAGAAGTGTTGCTGTAGATAGATACGTAGGTAGACCCATGACTTTCCCTTGCAAGCCTTGTAGGGGGAGCTATAGTTGCATAAGGCTGCGAAAGGGTTGTGGGTCGACCAGGTAGGCTTGCTGTCTCTGCTAGGCTTGCAGGACGGATTTCAATTGACCTGATTGGTTGCGCTCACTAGTTTATGCTCGCTGATTGGTCCCAATCTCACTGGCATGTACTCGTATAGGGGAGACCAGAGGTTACGGGGACCTCGAGCGTTCTTTTCCAGAATTATTTCTTTGGTAAAAGATTGACCTGGAGGCTCGGGCGATAATACCGGTTACACCGTGAAAATGAAACGCTGCCAGTGACCTGTGTCTCTCAACATTAGTATCCAGCAGCTCCCTGCGACCCGTTGAAATTCCTCACAGCGATGAGGCAATCTCAGGACATCGGTTGTGACAACAACTCGAACACTGGGGCTGCTTTTCTCGCTCGAGAGTACTCATCATCTCCGCCGACTTGGCCTGTGGTAGACATGTGAAGCTGCATCAGTCGTGCCAGGGTCCAGGGTGTGAATGTTGGTACCGTTTCTCGTATACAGTCCGCTATATTGGCCCTAAACTAGAAAGGTGCTAGCAGCGCATCAGCATGATCCCGGTCAGCTAACATCTTTATATAGCTTAGCACCCATAGTTCACGCTTGGTTTAAGTTTTTTCTTCTTTTTTTCTCTTTATTTTTTTTCCCTTAATAGCCCATCATGTCAACGATATTTAGATCACTTCTTTACGTTCAGGCCCTCCCAATCTTCATCTCAAGCTTGCAAGCCTTGGGAGTGATTGATGCTTCATCTTCTCGGATCATCCAGGGAGTACCACGTGTAACACAGCGTGTCCTAGGGTGAGTAGCACTTCATACAACTCTATTGAACATGGCGGATGCGCAATTGTGCAGGGGCCGGTGCCCTCTTAAAAGAGATACATTCTAAGGGATTTCTTAGGCTCACATCTTTGTCGCTCGCCACCACACAAGCAGTTATTGCCTGGACGGGGAGCACTGCTTCTCTGAGGTCAGTCCTGATCAGTATGATCCCTGGGAAAGTGCTCGCAACTATGCTCTTTCATTGGGAGGGGATGTCAGGCGTCGCTGCGTGGGAGGCCATTTCCGGGATCGTATATGGTGTTGTATCATACTTGTACTGAGGTCGAGGTATTGCAATGCGTGGCTCTTGAGCGTGGAGGGGTGACTTGAGCAGAGTCTAGAAGATATTATTCATCCACTGTGGCCTACATCTGAGTTGAATTCTGTTCCATCAAGGTCAGGTCGCTTCCACTTCAACAAAGAACACGTCCCTTTTTACATCCCTGGCATCACAGACCCGCTGTTCATATAGTCACCGTGTTCTTTTGCTGATGTATTTCTCCCGATCCTTCCGAGGATAGCAGAGTTATGATAACAATGTTAATATAGTTGCCTAACTCGAGTAAATTTAGATGATAACGGGTGAAGTCCATCCAGATAGACAACAAGTCTCCTTCAAGACTTATCTATTGTTCAGCAAAAGTTGGCCCAAAGTCTTTGCGGTATGTTGCATTCTGCCTAAACTAACTCCACGTCGTAGCCGTGGGCTCTAATATCCTCCAAAACCCACTCGATAGGCATAGCATACGACGTGTCGAGACAGTCGTCGGTCCCGCAGGAGCCGCTGGTCAATATACCGCCAATGCGGCTTTGCGTGTCGACGCCGTAGGCGGAGATTGTGTTCCTCCTGCTATCTTTTCTGTGTTCCTTCTGTCCAAGAATGTACCATTTCTCTGCTTGAAGTTCGACGCCGTCATCCAAACATTCACGCGTGAGCGAGACAGCGCCGTTGACAAAACCGACAGTAAAGCCTGTACGGCAACTTTCTTTGGCCACCATGATTGATGTGTCGTGAGCTTGAGGGCTCTTCGCTTTCTTGTCTTGAACCGTTCCCTCGAGTACCACATGCCTGGTGTTAGATAGAAAGCTTCAGCCAGTAGCCTAAAATCGAGGGACTCGTATCTTGCCGCCTTGTAAAACTTATGCCGATTCCACTCAGGGTCATCGGATGGTATCTTATTCTGTAGCAGCTCTAATGCAGTACTGTGCTTGCCGGTGTGAAACTCGATCAGAGCCCAGTCTCTCAGACGCACGGCCTTTGTGCTGAACTTGGGAGAGTAGACGGTATGGCGGGTAATGCGGGCTGCCGAATCCTTGAGGCGTTGCAAGGCCTCTTGCGCCTGATGAAAGACATCCAAACAAGCGTCTTCCTTCAGGATTTCACGGCCCTTGTCGTCCTAGGACACGTTGTGTACAAATCCTAATGCAAATAGCTATGCGAGAATAAAATCTAACGCCATGCCATATTGATGACGCGATGCACACAGGCTTCCTTGATGATCCTTCCATTCACATGGCCATGGGAGTCAGCCGGCCTCCAACAACCTTATGCAAACGACATGTCAAGTTGCATGGTGCTAAATGAGTCACAGCGATGTTAGACTTCATATGCAATGCCTTAAATAGTAGTAACTCAAATAATAAATTTACACAATCATAAAATTTTCATTTGAAGAGAAGTTAAAGCTTTCCAACAGGCGCACATCCCACACGTTTCGATCTCACAACAATATCGTCATACCAAAACGTGTTGGTATCCCCACTGTATGACTCCCATCCGAAGTAAATACCTGTTACCTTGGGCTTGAATTTTCCACTCTGCCACTGACCATCGTTGCCGTTGGAAGCACCCGGCTTGCTTGTGAGGCCCTCCACAGCTTTGCTGTTCAACCAGGTCTCAACAGTGCCGTCGGTGCCCAAGTGATACTCCAAGCATTGCCAGGTCCCGGCAGGAAGGGCCTTGGAAGCCGCGATGCCTTGTGGTGAGAGGTCGGGAAGGGTGGCATCGTCAGACTCGTGGTTGTACATGAGAATCTTGCTCTGACCGCCGATACGAAGGTGCTTCTTGTCGCCTTGAGCCGAATCGGGCATGGCGATAAAGGTGACGTGGGAGTCGGTGAGGGCCTTCTCGGCTTTTCTGGACGCGAATGTGTATTAGCGTTGCCTCTGCGTATCCAACCTTTGCTTTTTGCATGCAGACTTACAGCCAGACTCTGACATAAACATCGCCACTTGGAATGGCCGTCGTGCCAAAGAACTTGTGTCCGCAGTAGCCACTTGCACCATCCACTCTGATCGAATTCTTGCCGCTGTGTGCCGTTGAGCTGTCGAGGCTGACCTTGCCGCCCTGGTCACAATCGACTGCATATGTGGGCCACGCGGTTTGATCCCATCCTGATTCAAAGTCCTCACGGACCTGAGCGAGGGAGAGTGGGAGGATGGAGAGGGCGAGAAGGGCGGTTTTGAGAAGCATTGGTGCGGATGAATGACTGTCGAAAGTCGTGGTCAAGATGTCGGGCAGGACAGTGAGGTGGAGACTGAGATAGCTAGAGATGTTTATATAATGAATCTACGTCCCAGCCGCTCAAAGAATCGGTTATCTCGGCACTGTTGTGTTCAAATATTCATCCTGGCCCTTCGGAAATATGGCCTCCGTTCCTGTTACAGAAAGATGGGACCCCAGGATGGTGTACCACAGATATTTCGGCCCGCCTGGCCGCCGTGATCCTCCAATCACAAAGCTTGACGCCGGCTATCTCGACTGTCATGTCGAGGATCCGTTTCTAGATCGGTAGTTTGTTTTACGCGCCTAAGACGCAGGCAATTCTCACTCACGGGAGTGTACTCCTATCTTTGGACTAAACCAGTATAACATTGATACTTGGATTGAATTCGTCCCTTTGTTGGAGCTACAGCTGGACACTTGAATCTTCAGTTCTCATCCCGAACTTCAAATTCGGACCTCTTGCCAAATGCTGGCCTGACGTTAACATGGCAGTACTACAAATGGTGGCACCACTTGCACTCTAGAGCCAGGTGATGGTGCTAAAGCGTCAATGTAAGATTGAAACAAACGCGGAAAAATAAGAATGACTACTCTCAACGGCACTCGCCATGGAAATAATTCAGACACCCATGCATGCACATGGACCCTGGCCCTTGGACCAATCTGAAACAGCATGGGGCTTCCAATACCGCCCCGAGCTCGGATTATTATTCGTCAATGTCTGAATTTGCCCCTCTTAACGAGGATTTGAAACAACAAAACTTTGGCGCTTGAACTGTGCTGTAGACGGGCGTTAATTTTCCGTCACTCAGACCGATGTTGCGACTATGCTGGCCAGCACGAAGAGTCCCTTTAATGAAAGTCGAAACACCTCAGACTGAAAGCGACATAAGTTTCAGGCATTTCTCAATCAAGCTAGTATCTCTTCGCGTAAACAATTCTTCCGTCCAGCTCTGCTCGTGAGCTTCTGTCACACAGCTCTTCCTTTCGTAGCTACATCTCGCTCAGAAGCTGCCTGCCCGGGGTGCAAACTGCACGTCATTCTCAACATTGGCCTGGGTTCTGGCTTCATGGGCAAGGCCAATTACGTCTGTGAGACATTAAGTGAAATGTATGATACCTTCATCTTGGCGACTGCCTATGGGTCAGGTACGGTGGCATGTGATCAACTCGACGTCAACGTTACCATCGACTCAAGCCAGCTCTACCGCATGCCTAATACGGTGGCAGGATACAGTTTTGCTAAAGAAATCACTCATCAAAAACATTTGGATTATATCCTGGACTCCTTGAATATTCAGTCGGACCCCACCAACTCCCATATTCCCAGCGGCGATAAGCCATTAGCCGACACCCTGTACACACATCACCTCAAATCCCAAGTCATTTTCACATCTGATGTACTACCAAGTCTCGTGCACGACTATGGCAATAACTGAATCGCGGGAGGAGCCGTCACCCTCGGACCCGGGGACTAAAGCCTTTTGTTCTACAAGACAGGCCGCTGCCTCTGCGTTTCGGGTATGGGCAGAGAGCCAGCTACCTAGGCGCAACTGGGATCTCATAGCCACTTTGCAAGATGAGATCCAGAGATTCTTTGTGTGGAACAAGTGGAGGCCAGGCTGGCTCACTGACGACTAGGTCGAGACTGGCTCAACCACCCACAGGCTCACAGCTTCGGAGAAAGGTTGGCGGTGTCAAAGATTCCACAGGCAAACTAAGGTACACAGAAGTTATGGTGGCCAAAGATCGCCCCAAGGCCGGCGGCGATGCCAAGACCTGCCCACCAGGTGTGATTACTTGTACGGCGTCCACGGACAAAGCGACGAGTTAAGAGCTATTCTAAGCTGTGGACGCAAACCCCGGAGACCCAACTAGCGGCGGCCCCAACAAGCTCAATAACGAGCCTGTGACCGCGAATGGTGTGAAGTCGATGACGGCGTATTGTTTTGGTGCAATTGTGACAGTCACTCAGCAGCAGCGTGACAAGTGTTCCCTTTGGGCTAAGCAATCATAACACTTTCCGGCCTAACCAATGGACAAATGCCGCATCTAGAACATGTCGGAAATTTTATTTTACCTATACTGCATCTTTACTATGCATACCCCTGGAGGGTTGGTTTGACCTCCCGGGAGAACAGAACTTGACGGCGATTAGATTAGCTTCAACTGGCGAACTAAATAATGTTGCATTGCTGACTCTAATTCAATAGCTATAATACAATAAGTAGTCACGATCATGACGAAATGCAAGAGAAATGGCCAGCATCGCCGAAACGGAGGTCGAGGTCATAAAGCGGTAGTGGAGAATGCGGCCAGGAGACAGAAGCTGTGGAAGGCCTTGGAAAAGGTTCAAATCTGAGCTCGATAGCTCGCAGTATCTTGAGCAACATCTGCGTCACAATCAAAGACAATCGACGGTCTATCAAGTATTTGGTCAATGAGTTGAATCGCTCCGATTGTGGCCTCGGGTACTTATTTCAAGGCTGCATAAATAATGTCAAGAGACGGAAGCCAATCTGTGACCGAGAGCGATACGGGAAATTACTGTAATTGACATATCAGAGGCGATCGTCAAACAGGGGGAACACTCGGCGAGTAGCTGGTTAGTATCAGGCCCCTCGTAGCGATCCACCACCCATCTCTATCACCAAGCTCTCACCTCTGACAACCTCCACGCCCACGTCTGTTTTAGTCGAAAATGCGAGCTGTTCATGGCTGTGTGGAGGTGGGTACCCTGAACCGCCTCTCGGAGAACGAGTGGGAGGGTCCAAGCGACCGAGTTGGGCCGGCACACCAGCACGCACTTATCCACCTCTCCGTTAAGTCCGACTGGTGGCCGTCACCGCCATACGAGTCAAGTCTACGACAGTGCTTTAGGTGCTCCCTATTGGCTGGGTGACTGGCGATGCAAATCTGCTGGTGCATGCAGCCTTGGGTCTGCAAACACTCGTTCACAATCCAGAGAGTATATCTTATGACGGACGAAATTGACAATAAGTCAAAGTCGGTAATGTAACCGTGTGCTTGCTATGCTAATATCTACATTTGTCGTGCCTTCTTAAGTAGGAATAGTTTGCTCTATCCTAGCGATGATGCCATATCCGCCTGCTGCTAACCAAGAAGCCATGAGAGTGCAAGAGAGATACTTTTAGTCATAATATGGAAAGGGCCGGCAAAGGGGGTTTAAGTAACCACACGTACTAGATCACGCCTTATTTCGTGCGGTCAAGTGCTCAGTGTTCACATCGTCAGGAGTATGAAACAGGATGACATTGTTGCATGGCGAGTCGAAACCGAAATGTTGGTCGAATGAACCACATACCGAGTCTCAAAAAAGTATTGTACTGAGCACCAGAGTGCTGGTGTAACGAAGATGCTCAACAACTGCTTTATCGTGACGCTAACGCCATGAATATCAACCTCTGTATCGGTAGGGCAATGCCTATGAAACTGGCATAGCTCGCTCTCGGAGATCAAGAAGATGGTTTCTCCCTCGACGCGAAAGGAATTAACCACTCGCCTACTTGAGTCTTTTGCATGCACGTCACAATGATGATGGACCCAGGCCGGTGGCGAGGCCTGGATTGGCTGCCAAAGTCGAAAACCACACCAACAATCTTCGCCATATGCAGAGAGGAATTTGTGGGTGAGACGAAGAGGTTAAATCACACGTGAGAGAGGAACCGTAGACGGGAAACAGGCCCCTGAAAAGGGGACCACCAGCTGATGGGTCCCATTCATCCTGCCCCTTGACCGCTTGGGCACGGGCGTCCCGCCGGGAAGTCAAATGTTTATCCGGATTACAAATTGAATCTCTTCAGCTATAGCTAGTGTTCAAAAAACGGACCTGCTAAGTCGTGTTGTTGAACATAGGGATCACGGAGTTGTCCGGGCATAACGATGGATTCGTTTCTCGGAGAGCAGGGATGAGGTTATGTATCCACAACGCAGCTTCCCGGAAAGGCCCCAAGTCCTTATACGTTTATTCGTGATTATTCCAATAACGTTGTCCCAATGTATGGTGAGAAGGGGACGTGCATCTGGCAAGGTATTCCAATGACTTCTGTGAGGCATTTCGCAAGGATATATGTGTCCCATACGACCGAAGCTTGGGCCTCCTATCGTTTTTCAGCCAGGCTGGGAAGGCTAGGATCCATTTATTTTGACGAACGGACTCCGAGGTTTCTTTGATCACGTCGACGTCGGTTCGTGTTTTCGGATCGATGCATCGCCCCAGCCTCATCGCCTATCAAGTTATGTGGAATGGCATGACGATTTGTGAAGGTGTAGTAATCAGAACGTGCAGTGTGCCTCGAGTATAATGTTACCTGCTTTTTGTGGTAAGGCTGTTTATCAATCTCAAAGTTCGGCATCCACTATTCGGCGTCATGGTCTGACCTATCTCTGTTGACGATCCAAAGAACGTGTCCGGGACTCCTTGTCTAGTCGTCAAATGCCTCATAACAATGGGCGGCTCCGCGATTTTCTACATGAGAGCGGATAGGGTGAGGTTGGGAAATGTATGCACACGACGGCACGGCATCGTCTCCGGGCGCCGGCCCTGGACACGCTAGCGTGACCGGCAATAGATGCCGACAAACCGATCCCGGGAATATAACGTCATATTTCATGCATGGAACAAATCGAAGTATGGCACTCTGGCCCATCATTGGTCTGGATATGGTCATCTCGGACATTACACCTCCGACACATTTCCGCGATCAACGTGGCACACCTTCGGAGAGAAAAGATGCCATGGAATATTCCACGACATGGGTTTGAGAAGCATTGCATGCCTGCTTATCCCGTATGTTCGGCCTCAACCGGCAGCGATCATCGTTGGTACAGCTCGGTTGAATCCGGCGCCTTGTCAGACTTGGCCTGGTTGGGCGATCCATTTGTCAGAGCTTGAGTCAATATCCTCCCCAGCTACAACCTCTTGGCTAAAAGGGGATAGTCCTCATCTCAGCTATGGGCCCTTCCTCGACGAGAATAGTTTCGGGGATCGGCATCCACGTTCCCCTGGTCCAACACCGCTTGTCTGGGGCCCGCACATTGCACTTCCTTATCACCCCAGCAGTCAACCTTTTGTCTCAGGGCAAGGACGTGGGGTGATAGAGTTATGGAGTTGTGATGGAGTTTTTTATGGGGTTATTACGGGGTCACAATGGGGTCATTTTGGACCATGGAGTTTCCTTGACTCATAAACTGTCGACCTTTAGAAGGATGGCTTTCCCCAGAGTCATCAGACCCTCTTCCCCAGTTTCCCCAGCTTCTCGAGCCTGTTCCCGTACTCCATTCTTCTCCATCTTGCCCCATTCTCCCCAGATTCCCCAGACTTGGCCCTCGTTGTAGTGTCAACTCGAAAATGCTGTCCCACAAGGAAAAGAATCCTCAGGATCCCGAGGGACTGCCTGAGGGCCTGGAGAGGTCTCCCTCTCAGGGCTCTCAGGTCGGTGAAAGCAGGGCACACGTTGAGGATGCGGTGTTTGGAGAGGTCTCGGAAGATGGACCCAACTATCGCAACGTAAGTCCTGGCTGAGACCCTTGGAAACGGATCCTAAGCTGGCAGGAGCTGACTCTCACAGGTTGGGTGGATTGCAACTGTTGCTCTCATGACAAAAACACAGATCGGTCTCGGCGTTCTCTCTATCCCTCAGACCTTTGACGCGCTCGGTCTCATTCCAGGCATTATCTGCCTTCTCACTGTGGCTTGTATCACAACCTGGTCCGATTATATGATTGGCGCTTTCAAGCGTCGGCATCCCGGAATCTATGGCCTCGACGATGCGGGTTACCTGATGTTTGGACGCATTGGGCGCGAGGTTCTCGCAACTGTATTCATGCTCTGTAAGTATTCAAGAGACAGGATGAGAAGAACCGGATGTCAGGCTAATGTCAGTGGAGATTGGATCTTTGTCGCCGGCTCTGCCATGCTTGGTATTTCTATCGGCCTCAACTCCGTGTCGAGCCATGCAGCCTGTACTGCTGTCTTTGTTGCCGTCGCGGCTGTTCTCGGATTCTTCTTCTCTAGCATTCGCACACTAGGCCGCATTGGCTGGCTTGCGTGGATTGGCCTTGTCTGCATCATGACTGCCAGTAAGTCGGATCCTTGCCTGTTTCTTCCCCTATGGTCATTCTAACCTTGTCCATAGTTTTCTGTGTCACTGTCGCAGTCGGTGTCCAGGATCGCCCTGCTGCTGCCCCTGCTGAGGGTCACTGGGAATCTGACTGGAAGGTTACCAATAATCCGTCGTTCGTCAATGGAATTTCGGCCGTGTCTTCTCATATCTTTGCCTTCTCAGGCACGCCAGCATTCTTCCAAATCGCTGCAGAAATGCGCGAGCCTCGACACTACACCCGGTCCTTGCTCACTTGCCAGTCGATCGTAACCATCACTTATATTACTATTGGTGTCGTGGTTTACTACTATTGCGGTTCCTTTGTCGCCTCTCCTGCTCTTGGCTCTGCCGGCTCCCTCATGAAGAAAGTGTGCTATGGATTTGCGCTGCCAGGCCTGATTGTTACTGCTATGCTCATGACACATGTAAGCAACCCCTGGACTCCTCACTTGAGAAGGCCTAAACAAGCGAGGCCCTGACTCACTACCCCCAGAAGTAGCATTTCACGTACTAATGGCTTTCCACAGATCCCGGCCAAATATCTCTTCATCCGACTCCTTCGTGGTACAAAGCACCTCAACTCCAACAGCATGGTGCATTGGGGCACATGGTTGGCTTGTACCGGAGGCGTCACTATCATTGCCTATATCATCGCCAGTGGCATTCCCGTATTTGGAGGCTTGGTTTCGCTTATCGGGGCCCTGCTTGGCACTCTGATGTGTTTCCAGCCTTACGGCTGTATGTGGCTGTATGACAACTGGGCGGAGGGTAAGAAGACCAAGTCACTGAAGTGGTGTTTGATGGTTGGCTGGAGTACCTTTGTGATTGTCACGGGAACGTTTATGATGGTTGCTGGCACATACGGGTCGGTGGTTGGTATCATGGACACCTTCAAAGCCAACGGAGGGTCAGGGGCCTGGTCTTGCGCTGACAACTCCAACTCGGCCAGCGCTCATTGATCCCAACACATGTAGAGTAACAGGTATATGAGGGCCAGATTGATGACTGAACGGGCCATCTGAAATGATTGAATCCTGCATTCCCGAGTTTCACTTCGCAAGCCTAACGGAGGCTAAGAGGCGCCCTGGCCTGTAGCCGTGACGGAAAATAAGTCAATCTTGGAGGTAAGAAACAGGCTTCCAATGGCCGGATCAGAAGTAGACTAGGACATCCACACCCCACTTGCGATTTCTCTGGTAGGCATTACGATCCAGCCACATGTATCAGATCTAAATATACTGATAGATATGTGATGGGCTTCTTGAGATCCCCAAATCTAGGGTTACTCAACCGTTCCAAGGTTTTGCTGTATGGGCGCTCTTCAGACTGCCGTTGTAAAAATCAGGATCGCACCTTTTTTTTTCTTCTCTGTTGCCAGTTCAGGCCTAGGGCTTATTTAAGCCCAGACTTGCGACTTGAGGGGGTGATCTTCCTCCCAGGTTGGTAAGCTCGACTATCTGAATGCTGTCCCAACAACAAAGAACACAGTGCCTTTCCACATCTCTAGCATCATAGGCCTGACAACGGCTCCCTTCTGTTCCTGGTATATTTGCTAGCCGTGTTATGAACCTGTATGTAGCTCTGAAGTTGGATCGGATGTTATCAAGTGATACTATGCAAACATGAGTAAATGACTTGGCTAGGGAAGAGTAGTGGGACTATAGGTAAGCAAATCTCTTGTTGGTGATGACTGCTAGAGTGTTCTTTTGACAATGTGTTTCATATGATCCATCTGCTTGAGGGTGGCAGAGGTATAATATTTTGGTTTTTTTCTAACACAATAAGGCTAAGGCCCTCAGGTCTAAGATTAGCCTCTATACTTTAACATGCCAAATTAGCTCATCCATGGCCATGTTCCTAAAAGCCAGGCCTTTGGGGAGTCGCCTGCCTTCCACCTGCCAGCCTGAGTGAGGCCGCAGCGCCACCAATAACGCGACACAACAATCGGTTGTTTGCAACTCGTCCCCATAACAAATGGCGCTGAGTGGCTAAGCCGTGGGATGAGTTATGCTATTTCAGAACACAGGTCAAGATAACAGCCTGCTTTGTCATAGTCCAAAGCTCTGGGCTGCCGGTACATGTCGGGTATCCGCCGTATAGAAGTTTGATCACTGGCCTCGGAAAAAAATATCTGTTCATAAATGAAATATTAGAATGGCAATTGTTATAATTGTTGCAAATTTCCATTGTTCTGCTTGTGCAACCATGTTCGTAGGTCAATCAAGCCACGGAGGTTACTGAACATGAATGAACGTAGGATGTTCGCGTGTCAAAGGGCATTGTTCCGAACATGATTCGAGTCACCGCGACTGTGAGAAATATATATAAAAATAGTTAATCGTCGTATCAACATCACTACTGTAACATCGTCCCTTGTATTACCCTCCCAGTTCTCCATCGACAGTTGCCTCCCCTCTGTGCACCCGCAAATTCATCACAAAGTCTAGACATTTTACATCAACTTCCAAGCATCATGTCGGACAAGAGGGGTGGCAAGATCGTCCCCACATGCGATCTAGACTTTGTGGATAAGCAGGGCGTAGAGTCCCAGCGAAGCCGGGAGGCAGCGATAGAGAAGCGTCGGAAGGAGGAGAAAGCGAGGAAGATGACAGAGGATGCTGGGAGGGATTCCCAGCACCGACGAGGAAAAGGCTTCATTTGAAGGTCATGATAGGCAGGTAGCAGAGATAAAATTCTAAGAGAACAAGTGTTGTCAAGAGCAGTGTCGAGCACTTTGAGAAGGTGTCTAAACGGACAGCATTATACACACTCTCCCTTATCAATAAATGATAGCACATATACTGATTGTTTATAACTATAGATGGCATGGTAGGCGAAGGCAAACGAGAACACGCAAGATTAATATGCCTAATATCGAGTTCAGTTGAGCACCCCGTTTGGCCATCTCGTCCAACAAGACTGGCATGATTTGGATCTTGAAGTGAAAACTGAGGAACATGACACTTGTTTGACTATCTCTCATCGCTTCTCTAACCAACTCAGGCCTCTTCATTCTCTGGCTTCCGACCCCAAACAGCTCTAAGGCGGAAGTAGGGGTGATGTTTCCGGTCCCGAATCTGCTTTCTTATATGGGCAATGTACACATGAACCTCCTCCCTCGACCACCCGAGCGTATTCGCTACAAGCAAGACAAAGCCCTCAGTGTCCTGGGTCGCAAATAGTTCTCCAAACTGCCCAATCTCTTTCAATTTCGGATCCTTTGGCCAAGGGCTGAGCGGACACTATAAACCTTTGTTAGATATGATAGCTTCCCTCCAACAGTCTGGCCTGATACGTTACCTTGAACTCCCAGCTCTTGATATCAACAAATCCAGCCTCTTCCATAGCCTTGATTTGAAGGTCCTCCTCGAGAATTATGAACGTATTTCCGATTTTCTTTGACGCCTCAACAAAAATACTGCCCCAGCGACCCAGCGCCGAGTCTGGCGCAACGGTGCCGTCATCACTCTCGATAAATGCCGACGGCTCGAAGCTTTCGAGATATCCACCGGGTTTGATAGCCTGGTAAGCTTCTTTAAAAAGTTTCCTCCAGTCGGGAATGCAACCAATCAAGTAGCGGATATGAACATAGTCAAAGGTGTCGGGGCTGAAGGTCCATTCTTGGGTACAGTCTTCGATTTCACTAGAGTACGTGTAGAGAATAGCGAGTGAGTAGATGAGGAGGCTGTCGGCGGTGCTATTTAGCTTACAACTTGAGATTTGGTGGTAGCCATGCTGGCTGGATGGGTGAAATGTCTGTGCCGATGACTTCGCAATTGGGATATTGGTCTGCAAAATCGCTTCAAGGGGTTAGTATGATCATCAGAGTCATGTATCCTTAGACCTCAATTAACTTACATTGCAAATATTCCTAGAGTTCAGCATCTGGTCAGCCCGACCTCACGTCAACCCAGCCGACTACCTACCCGTTCCGCATCCAACGTCTAGAGCTTTCTGTGCCACAGATTAACACCAGGGATGAAAAATGCCCTGTTAAGGTGTATTAACTCACCTGGATACCAGGTCCCAGAGGAGCCAAGTGAAGCTTGCCATCTTGGGCCAAGGTCCACATGTGGTGACTGCAAGGCTGTCAGGCGACATAGCAAACTGATGGATGACATGGTGCCTCTTACCCAATATCCATGACCTCACTCTGTTGTTCATCGTTGGATCCCCTACTACCCATCAGCCACCGCGCTTCTACGTATCTGAATACTGTCAAAGATACCAGTACGAGGCATTCCCTCTCTCGCTGTGGTATGTTCTGCCGTGGATGGTTCGGTAATGAAGGATGCTGGAAGTGATGGAGGCAGTGGAGCTCTCAGCGTCTGGTCCAAGCGAGGAGTCGACATCGTCATGTTGGGGGTTATTGTCGGCCTCGATGACCTGTTGACCCGAGTCTGGCGATGCCGTCGTTCGTTCTCTAGGACTGCTGCCAGGCATCTCGAAGCTGTCAACGACGGGTGCGTAAGTGAGGGGTTGGCAATTGAGGTGTTTTCCAGGTCTTGCAAAATGAACCGTGAAAAAGGTGCTCGAGGGTTCGCATACAGGGCCCCTGGGTACCCTCGTTTCGTTGTCGAGTCGTGATTGGGTAATGACTTGATATCATCAGCTGTTCTTGCGTGACATATGCATGTCAACACCACAATCCCACTGCACAAGCTGCAGGGATTTGAAATATTCACTATAGTTCCTCGCTTTGTGCCAGGAACTCTCTAGCCGGACTTGATGTTTGTGACGAGATATCTTGGTCAGGGTGCACTATGTCGAGAAAGTTGAAGTCTAGCAGGAGGCTTTGTACGCGAGTAACGATTCGGGCGCTGACACTGATAGGAGGCTATCCCTGCCAATGGGCCCAGTTGCCACATGTTGTGTTGGTGACAGTTGTCTCATACCGAGCACTATCACCGCATGAGCGGGCCTGGTCCCCCGTGGCCAGCACCGCTGATTGGACTGTTGGCCCTGACCTAGACGGATATGACCCCCGGTTCTATCAAAACCAACAACGCTCAAGTCAGCGGAACGCCTCCCGCAGCTTCAACGAACTTCAATAAGCACCTTATCCACGCTAAAACTTGATAGAAGTGTTGAGCGCCCTGGGGTGGTCTCGAGGAATCATGAGGGCGAAGCTCGTGACTATACCTTACCAATACTTTTCTAAACTTGCCCGCCAGTTACACAACGTCGTTGGAGCGCTATATTTGTGACTTGTAGTTAAAATTTAACACCTGACTTTTCTCGCGTTTTTCATCATGCGAGCCAACGTAGAGAACACATTCCGATTTCAGATATTTTTGCAAGAGAAAATTACCATAGGCCCGCCGCAGGGCTAATTTTCGCAGCGTAACCGACGTAAGTGGGATGCTGATCTCCATTGCCAATAAAAAAAAAGACATCGACAATGGAAATGAAATTAAGTCTTCCGCCATTCGTGGTCAAGTCAGCAAAAAGATGGTTCCGCCCAGGATCGAACTGGGGACCTTCTCGGTGTGAGCGAGATGCCATAACCAACTAGACCACGCAACCTTGGCTTCTTTTATGGACGAAGGGATCGAATTTGCTATTCATGTGCCTAGACTGCAAATGAGGCGAGTACTTCTTTGAGGGAGTCAGCCCTGCCGTGTCTGAATTCTCAGGGATCACTGGAAAAATAGGCTTGAAAATTAATAGGATGGTCCCTAGCACAACCCTAGTAATCTCCATAGATACACTCGAGGCTCTGGAGCTCCATCATGTTACTGAATAGATGTTTGTTGTGATATCAATCTCTGGGTTATGAAGAATGTCGTGACTGTAGTGTGCAGAACTCCCGGACTCCCTGTTCTATAGAATGCATGTACAAGAAATAACATCGCGAGTTTGGCAGGTCTTCTAGACTTCCCTTACGCCCTCAAATGTACCCGCGGGCACATGAATAGTGTAATGTTCTCTATCGCAGTTCGTGTCGCTGGTCAGCCGGCAGCTCAACTGGATACTGGTTCTCCGGCATTTCATGAACAGGTGGCGGAGCGGGTGATTCCTTTGGGCTTTCGGTCGGGGGCACGTAAGTGGCAGACTCGGCAGGCTGACTATTGTTGCGCTTCTTCCGCCGCCAAAGAAAGAATGCCAATAGTGCTGCTACAAGAACACCCAGTACGACTCCGATGACGATGCCTGCAATTGCACCACCTGAGAGGCCGCTAGAAGAGGAGGACGATGACGATGATGAAGAGCCGGTATTTGCTGCGTCGGAAGCATCTGTCGTTGTCGTTGAATCACCTGTTGATTTGGGCGGAGGCTGCACATTCGTTAGCTATCACATCATGGAATTCGATTGAACAGGGTCTAAAAGGGACTTGGATGAGCCCTACGTTTGAGAAGACAGTGCTGTATGCATCGTCATCAACGTTGCTGACGCTGGTCATTAACCAACGCTGTCTCCTTTGGTACCCCTTAAGGTTAGGACTCATATATACGGCCGCACCGGGGATGACATCGAGATGGTATTTGCTTCCGTTATGGACATTGATGAACCGGTACGTGTCATTCTTTCCCCATAGAGATACGTCCCATTGTTGCGCGTCGCCGCCGTCGCTGTCGCGGAGACATGCGCGTGTGCGTCGATTCTCGACCGACTCGGATGTTCGATAGCATACCGAGAACTGCTTTTGGGTCGTCGTTTCGGAACAGCGAAGGGCGTATCGGCCTGGTGTTTTCCCTATCGGTTGCTGCAAGTGTTGGAGTTAGCTTAGACGATATTGCACCTAGTTTCTTAACGTACAAATTGCCAGTATGTTTTCCTGTTTGCGACAGCGAAGACGCGAAAATCGCCGTCCCCGTGAGTCTGCAGCATGTTCTTGAAGTCTCCATCGTAGTCATCCACGTTTTCCTCGGTCAGATGGTACCAAACGTTTGGGTCGATGTCGGTCGCTGGTTTGAGATTGTCAAGGTTGGACATGGCGACGAGTTTTAGCACAGGTTTTCCGGTCGACGATGACAGTACCAGAGTGCAGAGGCAAACCTGTTTCATGTTGTGGAGAAGAAAAGAGGAGTCGGAGACTTTCGCAGATTAAGGCCAATGTCACTGCGATGTTGGGGGCTTGGCGCAAGTCAGGATCGACATGGGCTTCGCCACTCACAAGGCAGAAAAGCCAGCAGATCATGCTTATCCTAAGCTTATTCGCATTGAAAGGGACAAGGATCTAGCTCCATGGCATCATCTTACTGTCACGAATAGCCACTAAAAGAACAAGCTGAAGTAGCCTGAGGTGGCCATCCCGATAGCTGAGAATTGAAACAGAAGGCTCGAAAAGGGCGTTGTCCAATAAAAGAACTCGATTAAGCGCCTTTACATACTCTCCGGAGCAACTCTTCCAGGCACCTCATGGTGTCTGATCTGACAACGGCAAGTTTATTGGTCGAAGTGGCCGCTGCCCAGTTCATACACGAGCCGTAAGCACCGATATAGCGTCAACGACATAGCCTCATTCAATTAAGACGGAGGACGATAGTATTTTACCTGGACCAAGGATTCAGAATTTCTCGCTTTTAGACATTCAACGGCGATGCGATCAAGTGGCGAGGTTCTGGTCTCCGGAACTTACTGATCGAGCCCCTTCGATGACTATGAAACCTCATCACATTGTAGTTGAGTTTCTAGAATTATAGTAAGACTAAAAATTCCGTGAGGGTAGGATAACTACATCTATTCAAAGTTAACCTGTGATCGAGGCGGTGGGCCTTCAACAATGAAGACAGTGCTTCAGCGGTTGGATATTTTTACTGGACTTCCGGCCCATCATTAAAAAAGTTGACTGAGTAGGTCGTGAAAGGCAGTAACAATCATATTAAGAGCCTTGGGTTAGCCCTAAAAGTTAATTAGCGAACTAGATAAGTCCTGAAGCATCATGTAGTCGAGACATTCGGGAATATTTATATCCACGTCTATCGCGTGTCGTATCAATGGGATGGCCACATTCAATGTCTTGGCCAAACGTTCAAGCTCAAGTTCAAGGAACATACCTCCTTGCACCCCGATATTCTAAGGCCCAATAATTGCCCAAACCCGGTAGACGTGAGCCTCTCGTAGTCCTAAGTAAACAATTGGCGGGATGGGCTTCACAGTGAGGCCAAAGATATCGGTAACGCGTGTGAGTTTCATGAGGACAAGGTTGTCCACAGTCGAGCCAAATAACGAAAAGGCTAACATAGGGTAGAAGGCTATGTTGAGTCTCAATGAGTGTCGAAGGACAGAAGGCCGGATTTCAGAGAGCGGAATTTTTGCCAGGAGAATAGGGTGTATAGCCGACATTAAGAGATGGAACATGATAAGCACACACTAGCACAAGAGCAAGGAGAACGTTTGCAGTATAAACACCATGTCAGATAATATTCTAGCTCTGTATAAGACGTGCCCAGGATTCTTAACCGATGTTAGAGCACTGGGCTCCCCATGCCCAAACAATCAAATACCCAAAGGAGCGACTGGATAAAAGGATAGTGTAGCAGAAAAGAACAAGGAGATAAAAAGGATATCACGCCAACCAGTAAGTAGTTTATACCACCACCAATATATATATGCTACTGGTCGCTGCCACTGTCAAACCCGGGGATCATGTCGTGGGAGGCGTTTTCGCTATCGTCACGCGCCTTGTCCAAGTTGGACTTGAAGTTGCCGTCTGTGATGGCAATAGAAGCCGAGCCCCAGTTGGTCGTCATCATCTTGGTGCGAATTTCCTCGGACGGGAAGCCATTGTAGCCAACGAGCGCGCCGCGGAACCACACCTTCTTGTGGTTCTCGATGTTGTCGTCCTTTTCATTGGCGAAGCGGAAGCAGTGCGTGCTGGGGCCATCTTTGTGGTAGACCACCTTGACGTGCGTGTCTTCGTGCCAACGCATGTTGTCCGAGTAGAGTGACTGGTAGTCGCTGTGCTGCGATACCGCCACCACCTGGGCGCCCACGTTCTCTTTGACAAAGACGACGATGTGCTCCCAGTCGTGGGTGTGCCCACCACCGGGGCCGATGACGCCCAGCAAGCCCACATCTTTCTCGAAGTAGTATGCGTACATGTACGCGCACCAGCCGTTATTGCAGCGGGAGCGTACATAGACGTTGTTATTGTCGAGGTCGCTTTCGTCGCGACAGTCCTTGGCAGGGTTGTATTGCATCCATGCCTTCATGCCGGGTGAGGTGTTTCCATCCCTATCGATGGCGGGCACGTTGTAGCAGCCGTCAGTGTCACTGACCCGAGGTTAGTATCAGTTTGAGTCTGTTGTTGCATGATCAACTCACAAGTCCAACACGGGCTGCCATTTCTTTTCTTCATCGGTGGCATTTTCATCGAGCATACGGGGCGGGTCGCGTTTGCTGAGGACCTCCCGGTAGAGCTGGTTGATGGGGTTGGCAACGACTGCGGTTGCGAGGAGGAGAGCCACGCTCTTGGCTGCGAAACTGAGGTTTTTGTACATGGTCGAGAACTTGGGGCGGAAACTGTTTAGAAACGACTGGTGATAGAATAAGAGTGAAGTGTGAGGATTTGATTGTTGAGATTTCTAGAGTCCATTCCTTTGCTCTTATACTTGAAGACTCTCCGGAGGCCTGCACCGGCTGTTTCTAAAAGAGTGCCGTTTTCCAGTGATGCGACTGGTCCAAGAGTGTGGTTACCAGGCACATCCTTTCACCTCTGCGTTTCAAACAGTCCTCTGTAGAGCCTCGGCTCCTCCATTCTTGTCGACAAAACTTGTAAGACGGATTTTCCCACACTGAGCATCTCGATCCTTTGTTAGCGCGTCTTACATGTCAAGGCGAGTGTGGTGCCAAGAAAGGCTTAAAGAGTCGATTTCGACCATAGATGCTGTAGAGAGTAAGTATTGCGGAGCCGTAAAGCAATACCTTACGAAGTAGTAAAGCAATCCTCTTAGTTCACTGGCTTTGGATCTAAAATAGAGTGATGGTCAACCTCTTGTGTGGGTCATATCCGAGAATAGGCAGTGTATGTCAGCAGCATCAGTAGTGGTTGATTGGTCATTGCCATGGGAATAATTCTCGTATCCGCGCATTACACAGCCTTCGGCGAATTCTGGGGTGTTAAGACTGACACCCAAACGGCTCGGGGGCTGCAGGACTGGGTAGTTTCAGATGGGTCATATGTCAGTGCCGTGCCTATCCAAGCTGATTTCGTAGATAAAACTTTGGCATCGTGAATCTGCTACCCTCAGACGGCTAAGAGGAAACACATTAGCAAAAGAACGCAGTAATAGACAAAACTTGTGAGGCGTAGTAGGTATCAATTATCTGTCAACAGTGACAGTAGCAGAGGCTATCCTCCAAATAGGCATAACTCGCGAAGAACCCCGTATAAGAACGCAAGTCCTTATTTAACAAATGGACTATGGGGGTTGGCTGTGCTGTTCCTGCCAATTGAAGCTGCATTAAAGTCTTGTATGCTTATTCTCTAGCCGCTTTTACGAGGCGCAATCAAACGTCTGCTCCCTCTTACCTCCGCTGCAGCCATGCGTCATAAGATCTCTATCTAATATTACGCACTTATGCTTATTCCCTTTGAAGTAATGGCCGACCCGGCCCACTTCCCTCTGGTACGTCTCTTTGGCAGAGAGACCCATATGTGGGGATTATGTGGCTCTATCATAGTCATTAGGATGGTTCCCTGGTGTTCGTAGCCTAAAAACGCATTAGTGATCATTTCATTCAGGCGTCGTCATACTATATGTTCCGGTCGAACTCAGACATTTTCGATATCATCTAGTTCTAGCCGTAGATATCATAGTCCAGAGCATAATTCATTGTTAAGCCCATCAAGAATTCATCAGTTAGTCATGGACAATGCCCTGTTAAGGCACCTCAGTACAAACTCCGGAACTGCCCCGCCTGCTCTTGTCGTCAACTCTAAATCTAACGAAGGAAGCTGGGAGGAAGGGCTGATGCAACGTTGGCCCGGTAAACGACGTACGAGAAGCATTAGACGTCATAGAAGAGCCAAGATGTCAATCACTTTGTCCATTGACAGACTGCACTATATATAGAGTACATATAGTTTAAGGTAGTTTTCATTTAGAATCCATCGAAATAGAACACACATAACATACCATGTAGTTATCCCCGGTCGATCGACTCACGTGCTCAGCGAGCTGTACAAGGCTGTTGAACTTGGGCCACCGGGCGTTACTAACAGATTATTCTATTCTCGTCATTGCGAGGGCGTGTACAAGTACCACACACCCGCTCTGCTGACAAAAGTTACGTGAAGCCGGTGCTATGACAATAATCTTTTTGCAAACTCAACCTACCAGTAGTCGAGTCCAGGGTGATTGTTGCGAAGGGAGTTGTCCTCGTGTTTTTAATTTGGCACAAACTACCACCGGGCCCTCGGCCAAGTTTGGATGCTTCGTGTCGTCTTTCACGCTGTAGGCGGGGTCCGAGACCTAAGGAGGCCTGAAACTAGGTAGGATTCGTTCGTATGCTGACTTACTCGAGTTCACGCTAAGCTCGCGTGACGGTCGATCAGTGTCAAAGGGGCTCCAGCGCACCATAAGCCACTTGGTCGGCCGTTACAGGGATCTGGAAACACGAGGTGGAAAGGCGACCCAGCTAGGCGGGCGACTATCGGCCGTTAGTCGTCGCCGGGCGGAAAGCCCATGTGTGCCCTGCTTCGGAGGAAACATTATCTTGAGTTGGCCTGATCCCTTGCTTGTTCGGTTGCTGTTTGCACCATGGCGTCAGGAAACAACGTAAGTGCATCTATCCCGGAATACTCTCGATCATTTAGAAAAAAAGAGTAAACACGTCGGTTTGCCGTTGTGAAGTAGTCAAGAGTTGGAAGCTTGCTAACGTTGCGAACATATAGACTGTGTCGTATTACTTTGGAACCATCCTCAGCCAGGCTGAGTTCACGGATTCCACAACCCAGTTGAAGGTGAACATGATTTGGAATGCTTGGTGCCTTGCCATGTTCGTCATTGGTTCTGTAATGTCAGACAAACTTGGCCGCAGGAAGCTTGCCATCATCTCAACAACGTTGCTTGCAATCTGCATCTTCCTATTCAGGGTTCTGACTGAAGCCTACGGACACTCGACATACCAACCCGGGATCTATGGAACCATGGCATCGAGATTCCTTTTCCAGGGTGCATACAGCTTTGGTTGGACACCTCTTACTGTGCTGTACCCTCTCGGGGTGCTCAATTACTCTGTTAGAAGCGCAGGCATGGGCATCTACCCGTTTCTTAACAACGGTTTGGGAATGATGGTTACCTTTACGTTTCTCTTTGCCCTTGAGTCTATCGGGTGGAAAACCTATATGATCAATGATGCATGGGACGTGCTGGAGTTGATATTTGTCATAGTTTTCTGGTTTGAAACCAAGGGACACACGTTGGAAGAAATTAACGACATCATTAACGTCATTAACAGTGCTGTGTTGAACGAAGGAAAGGTTGATATAGAGACTGCAGAAGCGGCTAAAAACTAAGCACTATTTGGGGCGAGAATAGTAAGGTATAATATTGGTATCAAGTCTTTGTACTAAGGAAATTAATTAGTTTAAACTTCCTACTACCTAGTCTGAGCCTCGTGGTGCCAAGTGCACTATGTCAACGGAACATGCCAACTGGAGACGCGTTGAGAGACACCAGGGAGGGCAGTTTGAGGAGCTGTTGACGCGTAGTCACGCGACATATCCTCACATTGATTACGTCCGTCGGTGGATGTTCCCCACGATCTGTCTCCCGCTTATTGGCTGACGTCGCGTCCAGGCGCCTTTGTTTCTTGAAACGAGCTAAGAAACTCTCAAAGAATATCTTTCTCGACGGATTATCACCTACCGGAGGATTCAAGCTCTGGCCCAATACCCCTCAAGGCCCTATGTCTTTTTGCAATTTCCAATTAGCCTTCTCATTGTTGAGTTTGAGCCAATCCTCTCTTTGTGCCTAAGACCACTGTGCCTTAGGTAGGGAAAGCGTATGATAAGATCCGCTCGGTATGCTTTCAGTGTCGATGACCAAATATGTCCATCTAGATTGATGAAATCCTGCCACTTTTCTATAGCTAGGGCATGATCCTTCACAGACAAACCTGGGTTCTCTTTCTCGGACCGCATGGGTTGTGCAGGTGCTCGGCCGAATTATGGACCATATAATCGCACTAGCCCCTAAGGGCAGCTGTATAACGGCTTGCCCGTGCGCTACTTACATGTTTTAAACTTTAAGGCCAGGGTAATCAGTGGAGATTTCTCAGTTGAAGTCGAGTTGGATAACGGAACGGCCATTACCAAAGTAGATCGTGGACCGAAGCAGCAGGCCGATTTGAAAGGCATATTTGCGTAAAGACACTGTATTCTTTTGTTAATGTGTTTCCTCTGATCCTTCCGAAGGTGGCAGAGTTATGACATCAACCGGTGACGTCTTGTCTGAGACACGTCCAGGGAACCTGACCAGTCCGAGTGCGAAAAGCAAGCCAACAAAGGGAGCCCACTCGATGACAATCTCCCGCCCTGACGACTCTGCAGGTAACCATGCCAGCTCGGCACTTTTTTGCCGTAGCGGAACTCAACCCTTTGTGGGGGCACCGGCAAGCCTAGTATTTTAGTTGTCGATCATGGAGAAATAGTCCAAGCTTTGCTGTCGCAATTCTGGGTACGACTCTCGCGATACTGCTAGGCTCGCACGCCATTGCAGTCGAAATAGGTGCTGATGGAATAAGGATTCGCACTCCCGTGTGGCGCCGGCTACTTAATGTCGGCCGCTTCACTCTTAATGCTTGGTACTTGATGAACGATCCGGCGTCTCCTTGAAGGATTTTTCCTTCTTGATCTTGGTGTTTCTCCCGCAGACTTAAGCCATCACATCGAGTATTTCAGGAATTGCGGCGGGAAAACATGGCGTCAGAAGTTCGCCCGGTAGATTTGTCTGACCATCGCTCGCAGGAGGCTTGGGATGCAGAGAAGAGTGGCGACGCCACCAACACGAGAACCGACGATATCGAGGCAGACACCCCAACCAGCAACAATGGAGATGACAACCAGCGCAAACCTCTGGTGCAAAGTACTGAAAAGCAAGAA
Organism: Fusarium setosum; assembly: GCA_013623625.1. NCBI lineage: Eukaryota > Fungi > Ascomycota > Sordariomycetes > Hypocreales > Nectriaceae > Fusarium > Fusarium setosum. The sequence goes on along the minus strand of JABFFE010000077.1, from coordinate 47,573 downwards.
TTGACCCCAGTCGAGGCTTTCAAATGGAATGTCGAGGGAGACCAATCACCCTGTTAGAGCCAGCCTTGTATGAAACGGTAATTTCGATCTTTCACTGACGGTTTTTACAGTCCCCGAAGTTGCGGCTTGTGTGCCCAACACTGACGATCCATCTCTTGCCTGTAACAGTAAGTTTCGACTTGGAGGACCTCTTAAAGGATAAGTATTCTAAGTTATTTTAGCTCTTCGCGCATGGATCTTGACAACAGTCTTTGTCATTATCTTTGCCGGTGCCAACGAGTTTTTCAGTCTACGATATGTGAGATTCTTCAAGTTTCGATTTTCTCTACATCACCTGACCACTTCTATAGCCCTCGTTGACTATTGGCTATGTGGTAGCTCAATTGCTTGTGTTCCCTATTGGCCGTGCATGGGAATACCTACCCCGATGGAGGGTTCCGCTTGGGTCATTGACCTTTGACGTGAACCCGGGCCGATTCACCATCAAGGAACATGCTTTTATTGTCATTGTAAGCTATTCAATCAAACTGCCTTGTCTTATATATCCTCACCTTTTTAGTGTGTCAGTCTAAGCACTCAGGCTGCCTACTCCACTGGTGCGTTGATGTCCATCATCAGCCCAGTCTACTGGGACCGTGACTACGGCGCGGGATTCTCGTTCCTATTCCTCCTAACTACCCAGATGTTGGGGTAAGTTCTGAAGCAATTTTAATCTTAAATACCATCCTGACCACAGGCTCAGATTCGGCCTTGCTGGAATGGCGCGACGATGGCTTGTTTACCCGGCCGCCTTGATCTGGCCTTCAACACTTGCTTCGACAGTCCTCTTCCGGGCCCTGCACGAACCCCAGGAACGAGTAGTGACAAATGGATGGACCCTCTCCCGATACCAATTCTTTGGTTACTTTACAGTCTTTGCGTTTGTCCTCTTCTGGTTCCCCGACTATATCTGGACGAGCCTGGGCACATTTGCGTTTATCACCTGGATTGTGCCTCACAATCAGAAAGTGAATGCCATTTTTGGAGTAAGTCCATCAAGCCTACACACTCAAACTCACGGACGACCATGTTGACACTATCCGCTTTTCAAGATGAACTCGGGCCTTGGCTTCCTACCCCTCAGCATTGACTGGACCCAGATCAACTATGCCGGCATGCCCCTTGTGACTCCTTTCTATATCACCTGCAATGCATTTGCTGTTGTTGTTTTGTTTTACTTCTTTCTATCTCCCATCCTTTACTACACCAATGTGTGGAACAGCGCCTAGTGAGTAGCAAGCTCGGTGGCATCCAGAACATCGCATCGTTGACGATATTCTCAGTCTCCCGCTTCTGTCATCAAGCACGTTTGACAACACCGGTTCCATATACAACATCTCACGCGTTATTGACCACAATCTCGACTTCGTTCTCAGCAAATACGAACAGTATTCACCCATGTACATTTCCATGTCGTACTCCCTTACCTACGGTCTCTCTTTCGCCGCCGTCACGGCTATCATCGTGCACACATACCTATACAATGGTAGCGAGATTTGGGCCAAGTTTAAGAATGCGCGGCACGGTGGCGAGGACATCCACAAGCGTCTGATGAATGTCTACCCCGAGGTTCCTGACTGGTGGTATGCGGCCTTGACCGTGATACTTCTTGCGCTGGGCATGTTTCTCGTCGGGTACTGGCCTTCTGGTCTTCCTGTTTGGGCCTTTTTGGTCGTCTGTTTTGGTCTGGGCGTTGTCTTGATCGTGCCAGAAGGTATTCTTGAAGGGACCACGAATCAGCGAATCTTCTTGAATATTATTACCGAGTTGATTGCCGGATACGCTTGGCCGGGAAAGCCGGTTGCCAACTTGTACGTCAAGTTTTATGGCTACAACACGGTCAAGCACGGTATGGATTTCGCTCAAGATTTGAAGCTGGGTCAATACATGGTAAGACATTGCGTCAAATGGTTGGCATGATTGCTTACAACTACATCAGAAAATCCCCCCACGTCTTCTTTTCTGGGGTCAAGTCTATGCATCTGTCCTGGCGACTGCCGTTCAAACTGGAGGTAGGTGAAGATTGCATATTTGGATTATGTGGTTAACTAACTACGCGTCAAGTACTTCGATGGATGCTTGGTCATATCAACGATTTGTGTGACCCGAAGAATGACCAACGATTCACCTGCGCTGGATCCAAAGTCGTTTATAATGCGTCTGTCATCTGGGGAACTATTGGGCCTCAGCGCTTGTTTCAGTCTGGCCAGGTCTACACCGGCCTTGTGCATTTCTTCTACATTGGCGTACGTCTTGGCCCTGTTTCTCGGTTAAAATTTGGTCGATGAAATTTACCAGCAACTTACAGCCCTTGGTGACGGTGATTGTGTACTACATCTATCGGCGCTATCCCAACACCTGGGTCAGATATATCAATGTCCCAATCTTCTTCAACGCCGCAGGCCAGATTCCACCTGCCAACACCAGTAAGGCCAAGAACATTGAATAAGATTGAACAGAGCTAATTGCAAGTAGCCCAATACTCGCTGTGGTTTATAGTGGGTTTCCTGTTCAACTACCTCATTCGCAAGCGCGCATTCGATTGGTGGAAACGCTACAACTGTATGTCCTCTCCCGCAACCAGACAGCTAGACAAACACTAATGTGAGCAATAGACCTCCTTCAAGCCGCCATGGATACCGGCACCGCCGTTGCTACAGTTGTCATTTTCTTTGCGTTGACGTACCACGGGACTAAGCTTAACTGGTGGGGGAACACCGTGGGATCAAACACGGATGATACCAACTCGGTGCCCTGGCTAAAGGTTGCCGATGGCGAGTACTTTGGCAAGGGCCCAGGGGAGTTCTAAATGCTTGTAGGCATGGGGCTGTGTAGGCTGTTGCCTGCAGGGCTCGCTTCAATAGCAAGTAATTTCTATCCTCACCCTCTCTATACCCAAGACTTCAACAAGACATCCAGGCAGAAATCAACATTGCACATTATTACATCTAAGCGCATAAAAAATTCAGCATTGGCACAAAATAACAGTTGCTTGACAGAGCTCTGTCCATTAGGTACCTAGGTTGTGTAACAGTAGAGCCTCCATTCATGTGCTTGATGGCACTCGACAAGAGCGCATGCTATGACCATGTATGTATTAAAAAAGGTGATTGCAAATACCGAGGGCAGTACCTCAGGAAAGAGAAAGACGGAGGACAAAAAGAGATACACAATGCGTCATCCGGAATTCGAATCCGAGCCTCAACTTTTCTCAGTGGAAGAGTTGAATCCTAACCCCTAGACCAATGACGCTCTTGTTGTAGACGGCGAGCCCGTCCAAGAGTATATAATTGTTGCGAAACAGGACTCATTGTCGCGGGTGGAAGGATAGACATGATAGTACATCTGACTCTGGTTGCTGTTGCCTGAGGAAGGAAATCCCGCCATCTAGCATCAATCCCGTTGATACCGAGCGGACTTTGCCATATACCATCAGCGCTGCCAAGGGTACTAAGGTTGATGCTGTCCCCCATAAGGATGATAACTACCTGTGGACTGTTGCGAAACTCCCTGGGAGGGGAATCCATGGTGATGGTAGGTTTGTTGTACTGATGACGATGTCTGTTGTGGCGGCTGAGGTGGCCCAGTAGCTTGGGTCGGATGTTGAAGCTGGGTCTGGGCCTGGGCCTGGGCTCCCTGAGGCTGTTGGGATTGGACGAAGTATTGCTGGCTGAGGACTTGGGATTGCAGCATAGAGGCTGTTGGTTGCTGTTGGACTCGGGATAGCATTGACTGCTGTTGGATTTGCAGTGCCCTTTCCTGCTGGGTCATCATGTACTGTTGCGGCTGCTGCTGTTGCGTCCCAAAGGGAGGTTGGTGATGTTGAGGCATCATGTGAAAAGGTACCGAGATAAGAGAACCTGGGCCTTGGACGAGGTATCCGTAGTTGGGGATCGGTCGCACGACCGTGGCTTCGAAGATAACCGGCATCGGGCTCCTCTGAGAAGCCATGGAGCTTCGGGCGGCAGCCAGTCCTTCATCCTGACGGCGAAGAAGGTCGATCTGTGGATTCGAGTGATAACGACGGTGGTGCTGCTCTGCGGCCATGCGCTTGGGCTGCGTCTCAAGAAGGGGGCGATCGTCATCTTCATCATCGCTCTCTTTAATGGCAATGGACGCATTCAAAGACTTGGTGCTCGTCTCGGCCGTTCGCATCGTGGCTAAAGGAGCTATTGGTCTTAATTTTGTCTTGGAACCCTATGTCATGTCAGTATCGTCTCATTGAAGAGAGCGGGAACCATGGTACCTCATGCGTCGTGGGGGTTGTGTGAGTTGGTAGTGCCATCGTGTTGAACGCCTTTGGGCCGAATGAGCGAGAATGAAAGTATCAGGGCTGGGTTGGATACATCTCTGTATCCAGGGGCAAGACAGGCTCTTTAGGCCTAGATAAGTGTGAGATTATCTGAGCTATCACTAAATCGAGGGCTACAAGTAGTGGGAAAGTGTGAGGCCTCCTGATATGAGCGATCAAATCGGCATCTTGAACTAGTATCAAAAACAGGCACCAACTGGCTACGCTTGTAGCCATGCCGTAGAAAGAGCCACCTCCTATAGAGCGATTGATTGGATTGATTATATGTGATCCATTTGAGATATCAGAACTGACTGTATTGGTTGAGATGTCATCAAATCGTGTCTGAAGGGACTATATTGAGGCTCATATGGTTAGTTTCCGCGGAGTCTCTTCTTCGATCTACTTTAACGAATTTGCAGCAGTCTGTCAGCCTGGGATGCCTACCAGGCTAGCCTGCACGTATTTGTCGTTGGCCCATCGCACCTTGGGCATCGTCCCGTCTCATCCTGGTCCGGCTTGGCTTAGCTTGGCGCGCGGCACGCGGCACACGGCACGCTTCCCGCATAAGGCAATATGTAAGCAACAGTTGAACATACAAGGATGTGGATGGAGGTCACTTTGGCCCGGAGTTCATGGCAGCTTGAAGTGTCGGACCAAACTGCGTGGTACACAGCATGGTAGCTGGCCCGAATGAACAATTGTCGGAAGACTGCTACAGGTATCCTTGATCTCTACCAGCTATCTACACTTCCATTCTTATAAGCCAAGCGCCTAGACTTAGAAAGCAGAGAATGTATGGGCCTCAATGTACCTGCTCATGGCGAGTTTCACTGACAACCCAAATTAATACCCAAACAGCCCGGGTACATAGGGCTGGGATGAACCCAACAAGCAGGTCAGGATGCCGATTCCCTCATTGCTTTTCCTGGCTGCTTTTTAATGTCCCTTACAATATGTGGCGTCGAATCACATGAGATATGTGCTAGGCGGACAACTACCACTCTACCAGTGACCAGGGGCACGCCACCAACACGAAATTATCAGGCTCCAGCTTTCCAGTAGAAAGAGCTCGCGACCTTTCAGGGATGAACCCAGTTAGCTGCCATCACTCTTTTCATCCCCCACTGGTAAAGGTTCTTGCGTACTTGATCCGGCTGCCTTGGGGGAGTGGCGTTCAATTTGCCGCAGCAGTTGGTTCCCGTGTGAAATGTTTAGGACCCAAGCAGGTCCCCAGGCTAGTCAGGCCTAATAATAGATCCTTCTCTCGTGGATGTGAGGACAACGGACGAACAAACCGACTATATTGATAGGCCGGATAATGGTCGTGCTTACCTTTGGAATCCAAGTGGCACCTCGTCGCGTCAAGCAAACAAGGACCAAGCTTGATTGGGCATCATTGACGGGCCTCCTTTCGCCCGCATGAAAGGTTGAATTTGCCATGATCACTGCGGTTGCTTGAATTAAGAGTGCCCATGCCATTTAACCTGCCGCTATTGGGTGGCGTTCAGTGGAGAGCTGAAGTCCAGGAACATTGGCCAAGGCATACAGGCAAGCAAGCCACCAATAGCTACAAAATCCAGATACATGTAGCCTTGCGACTACAAGCTACGCCAACCACAAGTCTCCGGATCGAATTTTGTCAGTGATACTGAGCCAAATTCATGGCCAAGCCGAGACGGCAGAAACTTGTAAACGGAGGGGCCGCTATTTTAAATATCGTCTTGTGCATTGACAACTGATCAAACTGTAGACGACAAAATAAGTAGCTTGGATTGAGTTGAGGCGCTCAAACATCGCCGCTATAGGCTAGGTATCTCAAGTGCGGGCGCTCGAACTGTCTCAGCCACTTTAGCAAAACTTGCGCAACCTGCACTATTTCTATATACCTAGCATGAGAGTTTTATGCCTTGCATGTTGATCTTGATATGTTAGTGTCATAGTATCATGCAATGCGCATTACCCTTCTCCTCAAAAAGTGGCGTTGCCTCTCTAGATATTTTGCCAACCCCTTTTCCTTCTTTATAATCCTTCTCTAGGCTATAAAGTCGTCGCCTCATGCTCTTTGCCTCTTTCAAATATTCGGCCCCCTCCAAATCCTTTTCGTAGTCCCGAAGTAGCGACTCAACCTCCAAACTCCGATATGCATCAGGGATGGACGCGTAAACGGGCTTGAGAAACTCGGGGACCCTGATAGCCCCGAGTGGCCGAGCACTGCTGAAGTAGTCGGTCAACATGATAGCGTCGTCGATAAACTCGTGTGAATCTGAAGTGTAAGAAGGACTGGTATCAAAGATATCAAGAACACGGTTCAAGATGGACCCCAATGCTAACACCACTCCATAAGATGACCCATAGAAGCTGCAAACCTTCCAGGACCCTGGTTGGGCTGACGTCGACCGTGCGGTCCTGACTGCTTGTTGAAAGACAGAACAGATAATGGGCCTCTCCCTCTGGAGCAACTCGTACATGCAGAGTAACTGGTATAAATGCCGTTGCGGTTGTCGGAGGTAGAACGAAGCCTCTGCTAGCGTTCCAACTTCGAGACTCATGAAGGTCTTCCCTTCATGATACTTCATGGGTCGCAGATCACCACTGAGGCTGGAGATTGCTTGCCATAGCCAAGGGCCGATCTCGACTTCGGGATCTATCAAGCTTTCCCAGATCCAGGGGGAAGTTAGTGGCCTCCAAAAATACCAAATTCAAGGGCGGGACCTGACATACTATGTGATAGAACCCTTGAAAAAGTTGTTGTGGCAAATAGCCGCCCAGTATACCCTGAGAAAGGGCATCTTGGAGCATATGTACGATCATCCGGCGGTGCTTAGCAGCATACCTGCGGTCAATCCACACCTATCCGGTTCTTAGTATCGCTGATTAGTTGACACCGCGTTGACTTACTTGGCATAGATAGAGAATTGAAACAGTTTGTACGTTCATTGCCAGAGACTGACAAGGATCTTGCAAGGCCCCTCTTAGAGCTTGCAGCGCGACACCGTATCGTTCAAGGGCCTTGAGTTTGGGTTGATTGAGACAGAGAGCATGGTACGAGGCCACGAGAGCGGCCAACGAGGCGTCGAAGGCTGGGTTGAGTCCCATGAGAGCTGGCATAGCCAACATCGACTTGGGAGCAAGGTTGGCGAGATTATACCTCACGTCGTCAACACCAAGGATGTAGACAAAGGCAGCCCTTGTCCTAGTCAATTCGTTGCTTGGACTTCGACTCGGCGCAGTCGTGGTTGTATCCCGGTGGTTCGATGACTGATCCCTGAACTCTTGCTGCTTGAACACCCAGCGCTTTGTGCCAATCCCGACGCACTTGGTTCTGAGCCTTTTACATCGCCCGCATGTTGGTGTGACCTCATCGCACTGTTTTGTGGTCAGTTTGGATTGCCTGATGGACGATGTCAACGGAAAGATTCATGTTGCACTCTATTGGCTTAGATAGGTAGTTGATGAGTAAATGACGGACCTTTTTCTTGGCCCTCCGGCATGCCTCGCAGCCTCGACTTGATGGAATTCCTCCCATGATGTGGAGTACACAGGAAGTGTTGCGCAGGAAATGCGACCTGACAGATATTAGGAAACCCCTCGAAAGCAAATAGGTACCTACCTAGTTCATGATATACCAACGTGGTATTAAGAACTTCGACTGAGACCTATCCTTCCTTGGGGATGCCAACGTCAGCAGAAGTCCAATAGGACGGGTAAAGTTTTTGCCAGCAATCTACTGACGAAGACTGTACAACCCAATCAGCGGTCTTGCACGATGTTGTGGCACGCAGGCTGATTACGCGCTTCAATCAACTTGTTACAAAAGGTCCCCACAAAAGTTTCTAAAAATGCTGTGCAGAATGTGACTTGGCGAGTTGAAGCAAAGGACACGAAGGCGAGAGGCGAGGCGGGCCTTCAACCACGTCTTCCGAAATCAGATGCCACTATTCCTATAGTTCAGAGCTCTTACAACGATGAGTAGAGAGCTATACCGCATAGCAAAGCATGTAAAACTTGGGCTTATTCTTCCCGATCCGTCATCTTGACAATAAAACATGGAAATAGCGGAGAAATGCCCCTTGCGGGATTGAGATAGGCACCTAAAAGAATATATGCATTATTAGGTCGCGTTAGAGAGATATCACATAGCCAAGGTGGCTCGACAATGCGGCAATTGGGGTTTGAAGACAGATCTGCATAACTGCATGGCCGCACACCGCTTAGTTGCATGGTCGAGATATCCTGCGTCTGCTCTCGTGTATAAATGACCAGGCTGATCCCATCGAGACTCCTCTCCGTTTAGCCTGCCTCCTCATCTAGGGCTACTTCAAATATTTGAATTGTGTTATTTTGCTTTCATGGATGCTGGAGACTTCGACCGTTGTTCCAGCGGAAATAGGCCACCCAGTCCTTCCAGCGAGCTCAGCCGTCAGCTCACCATGGATTCCAACCTTGACGCCAACATCTGGAATTGGAACATCGAACCGGACTGTCAATCCGTTGCTTTCTGGAGTCACGACTGGATCGACGTGTTTCCAGTCGACCAGCAACAGCACCCTCCACAATCGACTGACGTCCATGTCTCTCCAGACAATGCTGATCTCGAGTATTTTGAGATTGATCGGATCTTGTCACAGGCTGTATTTTCTCTCCCCTCAGAAGGATCTATCAAGTTAATATGGTTTATCAAGTTAATATGGTTTTCCTTTCCTTAGGATCCCGAGTACGGCGCGCCCTCGTTAGAGCACGACCTGCCACTCCAGCCGCCAGCTATTGCCCTGCAGTATCAGGAAATGACCCCCGAGTCCCTTGAGAGGACTAACTTCGATACACCCCTCCCTCCAAGAACCGATCCATCACCGGACGAAATCTCAGTTGTCGCGCCTGGTTGGCTCGATCGTGAGTCAACAGTATCCGATCGCGCTCATAAGGATCGAAATCTTCATGCTGTCGGAGGCTCGGTGCAGACGAACCGGGAGCCCGTCCTTGAGACGGATGGCCTTGGCTTGAACAACTTGGCTGCAACAACGCGGAGACCATCCCATTCGAACAATGATCCGAAGCCGCAGCAGAAGACAGGGATCAGCTCTGCAGCCTCCCGCTGTGCGCCGTGCAGATTTGCGGGCATCCCGAAAGTTCGCACTCCGCCCGTGCAGACCGCTAGTAGAAGCTGATATTCATCAAGTCTCAATGTGACGGCATTGTGGGATCTATATGCAGCCGGTGTCGACATCTCCGATCCAAGGTAGACAAAAAAACCAGGAAGCGAGCCGAAGACTTGTTCAATATACAAGGCGGAGCCTCCACGTACCTCGCTGAGTTTCTGATGGAACCGACAGAGTCATTATCGTTGCCCAAGGTCATTTACTTTGAGCTGAGTGCGTACTGCCACTTTTGATCATCCTTTACCCGTGAAAAGACAAGGCTGACATGCAATCAAAAGTCGAAACACAAGTGCTGCTTGTCGCTCTTCGTCAAGAAGTGGATAAGGTCACAGGCCTGAGGCCCGGGGAGTCCCTAGAATCCTTGTTCATTGGCGAGCCATTGTGTCACATTGACGATAGGAACTATTACTCCCCATACTCTGTTACGAGCTCAGCAATTGCAATCAAAAGACTTGCTACCACGGCCTCAGAGGCAGCAGCTCACGCTCCAAGCATAGTCTCGCCAGCCATGGACGGCAACCAACTTGACGCCTTCATCGACCAACGGCGCCCTGTTCGGGAAACGTCCGGTCTCAAGGACGCTGATGTGAGTCCCGCTGCTCGTAACCACCGAACCTGAAACCAGGCATTTAACACGCTATAGCGCGAAACCCTCACCATCGCATGGAGGTGTGCATATTGGATCACGATTCTGCTCAACTGGGATGCCAATGAGATATATCTAAACCCAGCTAGTCCTCGCGGTATTGGACTATCGGATGGCAAGAATCTAGTTTTGGAGCTTGCGTACTCGATCGCCCATCGCATCCAGGTGCTCATCAAGAAGCTATGCCACCGCGTCATCCAGAGCGTCACTGGTACCGACAAGCGATATGACCCCGTCGCTATTTGCTGCGCCCTTTGGATTGTCTTTTCTGCAACTCACAAATTCGAGAAGCGCAACTTCACGGCCAAGAGCTTGAAGAACCTGGTGAGGGCTATCCATGCAGTTGCCGCCTGGGTTTTCAGATGCTAACTATTGCCGTATTTAGAGAACCTTCCTGAGCGGGCTCCATGAGAGGTCCAGGGCCGCATTCCACTCCATCAACCAGTACAAATGGCTCGCAGGAGCAAACTGCTGCGGCCACGAGAGAGACAACTATGGGATGTTTGACAAACTGATCAAAGACGCCAAACAACCAAAATCGACAATTAGCTTCGCCTTCGAGCGTCACGTTCCCGAAGGTCTTATGTTTCTTTACGGAAATGACATGCTTAATTCTGGGTGCGTTTATCTCGATCTCGCATAGCCCAGTCAGCATATAGCATGACTGACAATGCGTAGATGTCGACCACAGAGCTACTCGGAAGTCCTCGAATCCAAGATCCCATTCCTTGAAGACGACGACCTACATTCTGGGCTTGTGAGCCGCAACTCAACAGGACCACGGCCGTCGGACCGCGTTTGGCATCCTGGCCTGACCGCGAGCCACTATCCAGGCCTTAGTGCAGGCCTTGGTGCAGGCCCCGGTGCAGGTTCCACGGAAGAATCGGTTCGAGCTTTCGAGAGCTTCATGGCTGCGTCAGACACTCGGCCTCCTCATTCGGTGCAGGAATATTCATCGAGGCTCATGAAGTTGCCCTCGCCCCCATTCTCCATCAACTAACGAGTTCCCATCAGCTCGAATTCCCGACGGCACAAAGGTAGACATTCCCGTGAGCCGAAGAAAGGGCGACTGATGTCTGATGATGGGTAGCTGCTCCAGATAGAATAGATGGGAAGGGTTTTGTAAAGAGTATGAGTATTCCAAGATGAAACTTGAGCGACGTTTTAGTTATTACTATCCGAGTTGGTGTCGACTTGATCAGGGGCAGGCCGCTTCCACAACAACGAAGCACATCAAGGCCCTAGCTGGAAATGGCAAGCGGATATTGGTCTATTTATCGGCAAAGAGCTACGAGTCTTGAACAGAGTCTTGGACGATAGCTTCCGATTCCAAAAATAGAGAGTATAGTGGGCATATTACGTTGAATGTCTGGGATAGTGGGGGATTGGCATCAGGTCATTAAGTGTTGCATAGCATTAGTCCGATGAAATGCGTATTTGTGTAAAGATAATGTTTTCTTTGCTGATGTGTTTCCCCTCATTCATCTGAAAGCGGCAGAGTTATAATATTAATTAGCATCAGGTCATTTTAATCGCCGCAAAATGGAACAGGACTATGTTCCAAGTCCATCCCACGTTGAAATCATTCAAGGTTTGTATTCCCAACTTATCTACAAACTTCTCATCCAAGTCGAATGCGGTCACCGTATCTCAGTCACCGTATTCTTGATTTGAAAGCAACCTCCCCTGATAAACCTGACGAAACTCAGATAGTATCCTCAGTCAAACAGACCATCGCAGTTAAAGCCACACTTTTGGCATTCGGCATTGTTCTTGCACTCATCAATGAGGCACTTTTGATCATCCGCGGGGCACGAGCTTGCTCCCAGAACGCTACCACAGCTCTGACAATCGGGGCTGTTGGGATCCTGAGTAGGAGGCGGAGGCGCAGGATCAACCGTGGAGTCCGGTGGCGCCAGAGTCGACACGGTCACATGCTGCTCGCCGAGGCAGACAATGTATCTTGTGTTATCGGCGCCCGTCTCAGTGGCGAGACCGACCTGGATGTGCCCGTTGCACAGGCACAGCGTACCCACGGTGGGCGCAAGAGTGTATGCCGGGTCTGTCACACCGTCGAAGCTCATGACGGTGTAGACGCAGGAAGTCGAATCAGGCGCTAGCGTCGAGACGGGTGTGGTTGGGGGCGGGCCTGGATCTGAAGTAGGACCGACTGGGAGGATGCCTGTCTCTGTGACTGGGAGGGGGTCGTCTGTCTCTGAAGGTGCGATGTTGTCCTCGGTGGCCTCGAGCTCCAGGACTTCATCCCCCCCGGCGCATACGTCGTTCTCCTCGTTCTCATCTTGTGAGACAAAATCGAGACACGAGTCCTCGTCCGCGACGTACATTGACAGTGCGTCGTCAGGGGATTCGGCGCCAAGCGCGGTCGCGAGGTCGTCCAGGTCACCCAACTCTACTTCGCCATCGACCACACGGATCGGATCCCATATGTCGGGCGTGCTGTCGCGCTTCCACTGGTCCGGGACCCTCCTTGGTACCTGGTCCGTACGCGGGTTCCTTGGGTAATAACCGCCACGTTCTTTAATCCATTTGCCCAGGAAGTATAGGGCCAGGTTATCGGCTGGGTGTGTCACGTATTAGCACGGAAAGTCATCAGCTCATAGGTTGGTGGCGGTCATACCGTTTGTTGCAACAACGCGACCGGGATCCTTGGTCCAACGAGCCAGCACTTTGGTGTATAGTGGTCCGTAGGCTTGCACCTTTAGCGATTGTGTCTGGCCTGCGTCCCTGATGAGCATAATTCTATCCATAATATGGCCGTTTCCAGGGGCGTGGTGCTGCCAATGCGGGTCGAGGTGGAATAATTCGTGTACCATGGCTTGCTCTGCATATCATTAGTAGATATTCGCATACCTTGTGACGATACTCGGATGGACGGGTATAAGAAGCAGTAGTAGGACTACCGCCAACTCGATCCACTTGCCTCTGCACTGGTAGTTGGTCATATCCCGCTTGTCGTCCTCTCTAGCCCTTGAAAACTTAGAAAGCCTGTCGAGGCAGGTCTGTTGGGCAAACCAGGCAGGGCACCAATTCATGTAGCCTATATGGACGGAATTATAGTTTGCTGTATACGCCAATGCGTTGTAGTCCCACCGAACCGAGCCGTCGCTGTTAGTCCTGTTTCTCCAGCACGAACTTTGGCCTTATATCAAGTTAGACGAGGTCCGAAAGAAAGTGATATGAACGAGAACGAGGGGATGGAGACAGAGAAAGATGACCAGAGCCTTTTCTGTTGCGTACATTTGTAATAGTCTTCTTCTTTTGTGCCATCGGGACATCCGTTAGGAAATCCGCCACTGTACTTGTTTTTAAGTCTGTTGGCTCGCGCAGGGTCGTCACATCTCATCCTCAAGTGCCAATCGAATGAGCCGCCCAGCTGCCAAGTGGTGACAGCATCGATGAGTTCTGGTGTGAATAAGCATCCAGATCAACTGGTACTTGGGGTTGGGGGATCTAACTTCGGAGATTATCCTGCCAATCCTTGTTTTTAGACGGATCTCCAAAGAAGTCGATGGCAACCTTCATCTATGGTCAGTCCAGACATCTGGTATTGATATGGTCAGACAGTGCATACCTGTTCGTTGAAATCGACCTTGCCCTTGATCAAGTCGGCCATGTGAAGCATGTTTTTCCACGACGAAGTAATCTGATCTTTCTGAACGTCATCGCAGCCCTCCCAGCCGTTGAGCATGATGTTCCTTTTGACTAAGTTGGTGTCATGGGCATCAGTATCAGTGCCATTCATAATGATCTCAACGGAGCCATCCTCGTGATATATGGCCACGGGTGTCGGTGCCGTATGCACTAGATCAGGAAGAAGAGAAATGGCGGCGGTGGCCACGAGAAGAAGAGGATTCACCAGCATCTTGCCACGCCAATGGAGAGAACAAGAAGGCCGTTCTAGAAACAGGGTGTCTTCTGAACTGACGATATGCTTTTTCTTTATATAATAATTACACGTTTACCAGTCATGGTTCAAGCTGGCCATGGCGCGTCTTGTTGCCCAATAGCCCCTAGCCTGTCAACCGTTGGTATAAATAAATTAAAACAGCCTTATGTCGCTTGGAAGCAGGGCACAGGCCACGGGCATGGAATCGCATCCTAAAGGACGGGCGCCCTAGCCGCACTCGAGTGTACTGTATGATATGACAACCCGACCCCTGCCCCCGGCGGACACAAGCGGTTAAGATTAAAGTTAAGATTATTAGGGCCGAGGTTGGAAGGTATCATAACTTAACTACTAATTCAATAACCAGTGAATGCGACTTTTACTCTGGTCTTATTTACGAATCAGAACACTGAGGGCTCCCTACTTAAACAAGACCTACTTTTCTATCCACCTACTTAAGAGATAAAGCATGCCTCAAGTCTTAGCCGGAGGATACGGGTTCAGTTGTGCATACTCACATCTCAAGGCTGAAAAACAACGGTTGCATTTTGCCAAGATGCTGATGGGGTCCCGGATACAAAAGTCCCGCATCAATACGAAGAGGTGCAGATCCAGTGCGCCCTCTTTTGGCCCCCAACCGGCACAGCCGCACAAGCCTTGGTCGCCAAGCCTACGAGGGGTAGTAATAAACAATGCCCTCACTGTTGCTGCCCCAGTCGATCCTCTCCCGTTGAGCAATGGGTACCTTATCCCTACCCCGGGACATGGCCTCAAACTCCCTCCTTCCACAAGATCGCCTTGCCAATGCCATTCTCAACCTAGAAGGTGACGGTGATGACTTCGCGCTGGAGAGTTGGGGGCCGTGTAGACTATTGCCTCAAGGTAAAGCCGTCGTGCCTGCTGTCCTGCATCATCGCAAGCCCCCTTCAAGGCCTACAGTTCAAAGGCACGGTTCGTATAGCCAATTTTTTGCCGCGCCACCTTGGCCAACAGCAGTTGTCATCTAAAGATACGCAAGGTATGATGACGACTTGGACGGGCAGCTTAGTTTTCCGGAATACACGCCACATACTATCGTGCAATCTTTTGCTGCTGTGTTTCCTCTGACCATCCGTCTGAAGGTGGCAGAGTTATAATAGTAATTCTATCGTGCAGTCAAGCAGACATGTCCCTTGCAACATGATCGAGGCACTATCGCCGTCCAAAACGATCTGTAAACCAAACATGGCTACACATACAAGGTTATTGTGTTTCACCGCATTGGGCTGTGGAATGCCTATTTGTGCAAAGATGCTGTGTTCTGTTGCTGATATGTTTCCTCTAATCCATCTCGTCCAATTGAGGGTAGCAGAGATATGATAGTAACGGCTATGTATTCGAAACACCACGCAAAGCCAGCGTTACCGAACGTGGACATGGCTCATGCCGATCATCGACTACCCCAGACTCTTGGAAAGGTAGATCCCAGATACGTCCCGGATCCTCTCATGGTGATGGCCTTATCGTATGCCCCACATGCTCCGCCCGAGGACGTGTGTTGGCGCTCCCATAGGCTCACTTGACCACGAAAGTGGGAGAGATGAATTTGCAAAGAGCCCTTACCAGTCTGCCGTGCCTCCTCCACAATCCACACATTGGTCACCCATTGAGGCAATGCCCAAGACAGCTAGTCCAAGTTTCTGACAGTCTGATCGTGGTGTGAAGTCGAGCAGAGGGTGATGAAATGCCGGCGGACCGACGGAGGCAATAACGGACGTACCTTATTGAGACAACCTTCTGGAGAGCTATCAAAATATCCAGCATTAAAGGACCCTGCGAGGTAATCCCGAGACCGACCCAATCACAAACTTCAAAGTGACCCATGCCGAAGCCGACGGCGGCGATAACAATCGGCGTTAGTACGATGTCGTCCCTGACAGGACAAGCGACGTCCCCTGGACATCTACCAACAGGGGGGAGCCACGCACCGACGCACGGGAAAGGAAGGTTGGACGCATGACGGAAATCTACCGCGGAAATCTTCCGCTAAACCATCCAAGATAGGCGGAAATAGATGTGATCGACGCCAAAAGAATACTGGGCTAGAACGGGGGGGGGTGCTAAAACTGGGAAGGGTCGGGCTGAACAGCTGGGCAAGTCTTTGGACAAGGCATCGGCGACCTTTGCCAGGTTCCATCAGCATGTGTCTTACCGTCCAGGAACAAAGCAGTCGGTCTTCCAGTCCTCCTAAGGCCGCATGCCTAAGAACACAGCACCAAAATCTAGGATTATGGCCGCTTCCAATTGCAACAGCTAGAGTAGTGCTGGATAAATGGTCCACGAAGCTTGAGCCTCAGGTCAACAATTCAGTATATAGCAGTCAAATCAACCACCCCAACTTCCAAAGCCATAGGTTCTCATTATACATCAACAGCTCGAGCCTAAGCCAAATATCAGAGAGAAAATTCCGAGCGTGCGAGGAGCGTGATACACAGGACCCCTGATCATGCGCATGACACTACTACGGTTGGGTTGAAACAGCTGCTGCCTTCGTGGGGGACAGGGATAGCCCTGGGCGCTCATGTGCCAGACAGATTATGCAGAGTACAAATTCAGACAACAAATTTTGAGCAGTCTTGTTTCCTTCATGTCAGTGACAGGCCAATTTAATATAGTCAGTCTAGGGCCCCGGAGGCTCTAAAGCTAGATGCAGGACTTAGAGACAGAGCTCAAGAGCCGGGATGACGGAGAACTCAAGCCTACTCACTAGGTCAAGCCTCATACATTGAACCATCACAGACCTACTGTTTGCTCAGCGTAGCCATAGATTAGCTCCTAAGTAAATATATTTATAGTAGCATATATAGGAAATCCAGAAAAGAAAATATTGTACTTTATATAATAAGATTGGCCACCTGCAGTTAATAGAAAAGATCGTAACATACTTCCTCCGATCGCCATCTTGGGTTCTCACGCTCAAATGCCTTCCAGATGTTGCGTCCTTGCTTCGCTTCCCTTCTTCTTTTCTCATATTCCATCTTGCATCTCTCTATTAATTGGTTCTGCTCTTGACTGCTTTCGCCGCTAAAGCGATCGAAAGCATCGGTGCCAGATGAATGGGGACGCGGTTCAGCCAAAACTCTGTCTCTACCAGTAATTTTCTGGCTCTCAGCCTTGACATGTTCCGGCTTGGGGCGTGGCCGATCTGGTTGAGAAACATTCGCCTCGTGCTGTAAGCGTCGCGACTGCAGCCTCGATATCTTTTTCTCAATGTTCCGCAGCTTACGCTGGGTCTCAGCATGCTCGGCGAGTAGACGGTTGAGCTCGTCATCGAATTGGGAAGCGGGTTCGTCTCGGTCCTCGGGGACAGGCCCCTTTCCGACGTCAGAGTTCGTTGACATGCTCTCTTGAGAAAAAGAGCATAGTAACTTGCGCACTCCTATCCAGCTCTTAGCAGCGCCAGGGCCGGAGGAGCTGGAGGAGTCGGCGGCTTGGTCGGTGTTGCGTCGGGTCGTGGTCTTCAAACGAGCAAATGATGTTCGAGCATAGAGTAGGGCAAGTCAATGGATCTTTTAAGTCAATTGGAACAGGACGGAGTATGAACAGGGACCTTGGATGTCGTAAAGGCGGACTTTATAGAGCCAAGAAATATGTTCATTCACCTACGAGATGTATTAGGGAACGTGGAACAGACTCTTTGTTCGCTACTGTGCAATCTAACTTTATGTGTTCCGCAGAACAAAGAGTCACCAGTGGTATTCGAACCCGGTCTGAGTATTCACCACCCAGTACCAGATTTTGTTACAAAATACGGCGTATACAACATGGAACCGAACTGTTGTGATAATGCATCATATCCCAGCCTCTACCTTTGACAGGTTCTTATTATACATTGGGCTTAAAGTTTGAAATTTCAGAGGCTATGCGCACAGGTACGGGCAACCTCATCTAAACAAATGAGTATTAAAACTAGCTGCATGGACAAAGAAAATAGGGCTTCGTTTTCGGCACAACCAGAGACAGGCTATCTACGTAACGTAAAAACAGCTATACCCAATACTATCCCAGGTGTAATTTTGACACTCACGGGTGCATTAATGCTTGACCAGGTTCACGGCATTACTAGGATATCTTACCGTGTTCTTTTGCTGGTGTGTTTCCTTTGATCCATCTGAGGTTGACAGGGTGGATTATAGTACCAACTTGACGGATGACACTTTTCGTAAGACTATTACCCAGTGTGTGGTGTCATTTTATTATGGATAGTTACTGAGCCCACTGGCTAGGCTCACTTGCCAATTACATACGGCTTTTTGTCCTTGAAAATCAGGCCGGGCTTCCTCTCCGCCAAGTCAAGCACCATCTCGGCAAAGTAGCTGTTTGCCCAAGCGAACCATGGCCTAGTAAAGTCAGTCGAGTTGTAGATACTAACACTCTCGTGAATAAGACCCAGCCCAGAGGTGTTTTCCATGATGAGCTTCAGGCGACGGCTAATTTCGTCATCGTCATCGGTGCCAAAGATGGCTGATACTTGCGACATGGGCCATGGATACGTTGCGTTGACGTGCGGCCCCCCAATTCCATTGAAAGTCTCGCCAACTGCGTAATAAGGGTTGGCGCGGGAGAACAAGGCAGCCTTGGTCTTCTTGTAAGTTGCGTCATCGCGTTTGAGAAACCCTAGGTATGGTAGCGAAACGAGGCTGGGAACATTAGCATCGTCCATGATGTACTGCCCGCCGTAGCCGTTAGTCTCGTAAGCAAAGATGCCGTTGCTAGTGCGTGTGTGAGCCCAGACGGCCTGACGGATGGTCTTGGCGTGTTGGCGCAGCTTTTGAGAGAGGCTCTTCATCGTGCCGACCTTTTCGAGCACGCTAGCTACGTTGTCAAGTTCGACGGCCATCATAGCGTTATCAGAAGTGATAAAGTTGAAGACACTGAGATCATCTGATGGGCGGTGGCTACAAGCCACGAGGCCGTTGGCTAATTTGGGTTCGCCGTTGCCACCGTTGGGCACTGGAGGAGAGAGAGAGCCCGCCTGTCCAGTCCAGTTGTAGTAGCTGACAAAAGTCCAGTCGTCGGTCCATGTACTCTGGGACTGCTCGTCGATGACTCGCAAGATCTGGTTGATCGCAGACTTCCCTATTAAGCTGTTGGCATTGCCATTCAAATACTTGCACCCCGCACGCCATGTGCATTTGCACCTTGCTGAGGGCGCGGTCAATATCTTACAGTTGTTATTGATGAAAGACGAATCCTTGGTATTCTCATAGTAGGAGCGCACAATCTTGAGAAATCCGGCAAGAGAATCGAGCTCGTACTAAGCAAAAGGGTCAGTTGGGCCTTGGGCGGGGTAGGGAGGTTCATTGTTTACCTTGCATTCAAAGACGGTCTGGTTGTTCACGGGGCTAAATCAAGGTATAAGGTTAGTGTGGTGCCAGAGGCTAGACCTGATGGTACTGTTGAGTAAGATACGTACGGGTTGACCTTGACCAGATTGGCATAGTCCTATAAGCGAGCCAGCGTCAGCAAAAGACTTGCCTAAGGAGCTCCCTTATGGAGCTTCCTAGGGTCAGAAGTGTGAGTCTTACGTTCTCCGACGGCGCCAATCCACTCTCTGGAGGTGGCTGGAAGGCCCCTTTGTTGGTGAGGTAAATGTCTAAGCTTCAAAATCAGGACTGGGACGATATACGTACCACAATACGGATACTCAGAAATGTATCTCGCCTCGGTGTTGATAACGGCCTTCACGAGTGCCTTCAGACTCTTATCATGCGGGAGCAACTTGTACAAGTGGGCAAACTGGTTTCCGGTGTCGCGAAGCCATTGCGCGCTTTATGATATCAGCTTTGACCTTAACCAAAAGAAACAGACGAGGCAGTTCAGACTAACGTAATATCCTATAGTTGCGCGTCAGAGCTATATCTTTAGTGCATTAGCGTCGACTTACACCCGTAACAATGAAGGCGAGGTTTTTGCTGGAATCAAAGTATTTGACCGTCGTGTCAAGTGTTGACGGGAAAGTGTTCTCAAAGAGCCGTGCCAAATCCGGGTCTTTGGCTCGCGTTTTAATATCCTTGATGACTTTCTGCATTACACATGACCAAGTCAGTACAAATTGGCGTTGAAAGGGGTCCGGGAGAGGCGCATACCTCAACTGCCGCGCTCTTGAACGTCCTACACTCCTCCTTGGGTCTCATATAAGGAAGCTTAAGCTTTCCCGATGAGAACGGTGCATGTGGCTTCTGTGAATAGTCCAAATAGTCCGGGCATGAGCTCGCAATGCGATTCTGCGGTTTGAAAGCATTCCAGTTTGCGGCGTCGACAATTGACAGGGCACCGAGGGCAATGCCGACGGCGCGTAGGGGAGAGATGTAAACCATCTTTTCCTCGACGTGTCTCCGTCTGTTGACGTGTGGGGTTAATGACAAGCTCGTGAGGAGGAAGCATAGCTTTTTAATCCCAGACCGGATGGCCGGGACGTTGTATCCGTTCGCATATACTTGCTCCGATAGAAATGGGAAATGATTGTCCCACTCATCTGACATAGCTGCACAAGCTTGGTCGAAAGCTGGATTAGAATGCGGGGAAATAGTCAGGACGCCTGTCGATCTTTTCCCAGTCACGACACTTCGGCCCTTTTAAATCCTCGCTACTGCTCAAGTGGTGTGACGTACCCCTTTCCACCCTCACGTCAGGACAAAAGTTCCTCGGGACGTTACGTTGTACAGAGATCAACGGCCATGACGGTTCCCTTGCAAACAGACAATCTGGCAGACAATGCAAATGATTCCATTAAATTCTAGAAAAATCGAAACAACAATTGTGGAAGATCCTAGTATAACTACAACGCTAACTCCGTTTATAAACTGTCCCCTTTGACGAAATAACATTTTCTTTTGGTTATCAGAGGGGCCATTGCAAACCGGGTACCTACTACGTATTAATTTGTCGATGTGGATATCGATGCTACTTCAGCTGGATTGCCGAAAGCTAATCCGACCGTCAGAGAGCCTGTGATGCAACAATTGCCGAGCGAGAATATCTAATCCTACATCACACCAGGAGTCACAGATGAAAATACTCTCAGTCCCTAGCAACTCGCCCAATGATGATGTCGATGCCATGAAGTCGGGTTATTAAGTTATGTCGGATTAGGTCGTTGAAATGCGAATTATTGTAAAGATACTGTAGTATTTTGCTGATGTGCGTCCTTTAATGCATCTGAAGGGGGACAGAGGTGTTGCAATAATGCGATGAAGTGCATGTGATACTGAAAAGCGTTTCCAGTGTTGTCACTACCAAGGAGTCTTGGTGATAATAAACGAACTGCACAGACCAACTGATCCTTGTAATTAGGGTGTGGAAGGCGTAGAAGCTATAGAGGCGGAAGGCAAGTCCTACTCGTGGCCAGATGGCCGTTCTCGTGCATCGTGAAATCTTTGATGTCACCCTCTGGATACGCAATAGTGTGCCAGTCCATTGCCGTCACCTATAGTGCTATTAAAGTGAGCTTAAAATTGCGAGATTATATTAGTCCTCCTCGTATGTATTATATAGTCCAGCGATTACTTTTGATACATTTACCAACTCAGTAAGATCCTAGCACTGATTAGAACCGTATATCTGACTGAACGTCCGACGTAGACATAGTTCTTAATCACAGGCAATCTTCGTCCTTTGGAGTACGGGCAATCATGAGACTTGCTCTTCCTCTTCTTCACCATGACAAGAGTGCCAGGACCATCTGGCGATATGGCGGATAGCAAACCGTTATTATCTGAACTGGGCGACTGCTCCGTCAAGGGCAGTTTGCTTTCACAGCAACAAAGAACACAGTGGTCTGCAATCTCCTCGCTAGCACTAGCCAATAACCTCGGTTGAGCTACCAGGTCACACCATATTGATTATATACACAAGCTGCAATGGCAGATATATAAGTTGTGGAACAGCTATCCTTAAACGATGGGGCTTTAAGGGTTGGCGTTTCGAATTTACCCAGGACCTAAACCTCGAGGGCCTAATACGGGGTGTCACTAGACATTTGTTAGTTCATTAAAATAATAGTTTAGAAAGTCAGGAGGGCCCTCGGAAGATTACAAAGTTATGAGACCAATTAATAACTATTCAGGTCCTTTTTCATACCGTCCACCGTCAAAGTCCCTGTCATTCCATAACTCTCTCACTTAGAAACCTTATCATACTTTCTCCGCATCCACGTCAAGATTGTCCGCGGCGCTGTGTTGCTGCTTGTCACCTGAAGATTGTCCATGACCCAACGAACCTCGTCGACCACCACCTGGGGCCTATGCTGAATTACGTTGTGTCCGCAGTCTGGAATATGGACGTAGCGATGGTGGCTAGACAGTGCCAACTGCTCCTTTTTCAGACGCTCGTCCTCCTGATCCGCCGCATCGAGCATCTGTTTCTGCGCCAACAGGCTTGAACTGGGGCCATTGCTCTCAGCAGCAAGCGCCTCTTCATATTGCTTCCACTTTCGGATCAACGTGTTTCCCCGGATCACGACGAGCGGCCTGTTCCCAAGAATCTGCTTCTTGTATTGTTGTTGCTCGACTGCCGGGTCTAATGCAGTCTCCTGACCAGTCTCAACAAGGACCATGCTAGCCACATCTCTTGGTCTTTGCTGCAAAAATAACCGGGCAAATGTTCCACCATATGAATGCGCGATCAGCACATAGGGTGCAGGCAGAGAGGACTTGTCCAGGTAGTCTAACATCTCGCGAACGGATAGCTCGGGCTTGGGATTATGCTGCCCGCGGTCCCAGAGGAGCACTCGGTATGATGTGCTGAGGGACTCTGCCAAAGGCCTCCAGGAAGCGCATGAGTCGCCCGATCCGTGGAAGCATATGACCAAGGGGAGTGGGTTGGATGGATCACCAAGCAGTGTGGCGTTGTTGTCAGTATTCTCCGTCGCAGGTGATGTACTCAACGCCATGTCGTAAGTTGTAGTACCTGTAAAGGATACCTCGATAGTAGGGATAGGAATTTGCTTTATTTGCGGTTTCCAAAGCAATAAGTCTGTGTCGGTTATGTTCTTTTGGTGATGTGTTCACTCTGACTACCTTATCCGAGGATGAATACCTATCACAAAGAAAGTCCTGTTCATCTCGGTGCCTGGAGTGGAGTAAGCACTAAGCCCGAGCCGGGGTCTCATCCAGTAAGAGTCAAAAAGAAAATGACGGACGGGTTGTTTCTTACTGTTGATGGGTCTTCTCTCTGTCGTAAATAAGAGGGATCAAAAAAACACATACTGAGAGGCAACGAGACAATAAAAACAGCTAGCCCTCAGGGGCTCACCGAGTCCAGCACCGGAGCCGCGGGACCGGAAGAGTGGGGCAGATCCGAGCTCCCGCATTTTTGCCGTCCGACGCCAAGATCTCAGGCTCTCGCACCGGCAACAACCATAGGGTCAAGTGAATCATGAGTAGATTCGGCTATGTAAGAGCGTCAGACGTATTACAAATCTATATTCCATTCGCTACCCAGGTGATGTAGGTTCGTGTGTGGGTGTAGGGTAGCACTCTCGCTATCCTCAACGTCGACGTGATATCATTTTAGCAATTGCTTGAGGCGGCTGAGGTTGTCTGCCCGTGTATGATTGATATCTTTTTTTATAGCCAAGTATCGAGTCTGTACGCGATTCGAGGCGTTGGTGTCGTCAAACATGCCTGAGCAGGTTTACTATGCTGGTGTAACAACAATGTACTTGAGCGAGTGCATATCCTCGGCGAGGTCTCTAACAATGACTTCGGCTATCCCACAAACTCGTACAGATAATGCTTGGTAAGATCTCACCAATGAGGTGGCTTGGCACTTGAGTAGAGGCATCAGGATCCAAGAGCCCTGCCCGCGTACTCTGCACACCTGTCAGCCTTGATGCACTTCAAGCTTCAGATACAAGTCCACGTAGTCGGTGCTGACTGTGCCATTGCGGTGATGCCTTCTGGTCGATCAAGCAATTATATTGCCAGTTGCGGCTCCAGTGCGTCTCGGATTTGAATCCTGTGCGGCTGTGCTTATATGTTCGCAGTTTATATACTGTAACAGAAGATTTCTCGCCAGCTGTGATGTAATCGAGTGGACCTAGGTTGGTGGGTCTATCGGGGTCTCGGATCCTAATGCGGAGACTTTTCTCGGCGATCTCTCAAAAGTCCGAGTCCGAAGGTCTCGCCGCCAGATCTTGCTTCATAATCACTCCGAGGCCCGCGCGCGAGACTGCCGTTTCGGGCAACCGCGCGTTGGATTACAGATGCACAATCAGCAACTCCCAGACTCCGTCAGATGTAGTCTATGCTAGCGAGAGCTGTTAACCGATAAATATGAGATACTATTCCCTCGAAATGTAGAGCTCCAACACCATAGATCTATCAATCTCCATTACACTCACATCCTACACCATGACTGTCCCCGGCAACATCACCACTGACCAATGGCTGGCTGCTGCCAAGCACCGTCGCACCGTTTACGGCCTCAAGGACACCTCTCATGTGCCTGACAGCCGAATCGAGGAGATTGTCCAGCAGGTCCTGGACTTCACCCCCTCTTCGTACAACACCCAGCCCGGCCGTGTTACCATCGTCCTTGGCCAGAAGCACAAGGATCTCTGGCAGGTCGTGATTGACGCTGCTAAGCCTATCCTGTCAGCCGCTGGTCCCGGTGTCTGGGACGCTATGGGCCCCCGCCTCGAGGGACACAAGAGCGCCTACGGTTCGGTATGAACGTCTACTTGGTAGCACGATCAACTGCTAATCACCTTACAGATTCTCTTCTGGGACAGCGGTGACGCCATCAAGGAAGCCCAAGAAACTCACAAGGCCGCTGCCCAGATGTTTCCGCAGTTCGCCGACCACGCCAGCGGCATGGCCCAGATCCTGACCTGGACGGCGCTCGAGATTGAGGGTTTCGGGGCCAACCTCCAGCACATGGGTGCCATCCCCCCTGTGGAGACTGCCCTGCAGAAGTTTCTCGGTGTGCCCCAGGATTACTCCCTCAAGGCCCACATCAACTTTGGCGAGAAGGCCCAGCCCCATCCCGAGAAGCCGGAGAAGCTGCCTTACAGCCAGACCCTGAAGATTGTCAAATAGATTAGACGCACCTAGAGTTTATAGCGGGTCATTCTGAAGCCGTAAAATAGAGCACGATTGTTCTGAATCTCTTAAGAGAGAATATGCTGTGACATGCCTCTGCCGAGTTCTGCAAGTCTTGACTCAGTAACCGCGCGGATGCCCACATCGCGATGCAGCCTATCGCGCAGCCACGAGATTAGTTTGCTTACTGATCAATGTCCCGTCTACGTCATGCCGCGGGGGGATTCCTCCTTGCAGAGCAGCCACCCCCTATTTGGGCTTTTACTGCCTCTACCTAGTTTACTCGAGCCCACCGCATAACTTCCATAAGAATACTGGACGCTGTATCGATGTTGTTTGCTATAGCTATCATTACAAAAATTACCTTAGCTCAATATGCAAGTTTCTTTCACTCACATTGAATCTTGAACCATAAGCCAATTTCGACGCGGAGCTCGAAGAGGGACATATAGCCCTAGAAAGTGTCAACATAAAAACTATCTACGTTAAGATTAGCTGACATTGGACAAGCAGGAATCAGAGCATTACAACTTGTGTCAAATCATGACTTTGTCTAGAAACATGCTGTTTCCTAAGAGAGATACTTGCTGCCACTTACGTCTCCGGCGGCAAGAGAAAGTCACGGGGAATATGTTTCGAGTCGCTAGGCCCTGGACAGGCCAAGTTTCTATCTACTTCTTTCATTCCTCTTTCCCATACTGCTGAGTGACCTGCATGGTGGTCAGTTTTCCTAGCCGTTACTAACTACAAACCTGATCCCACCCCGAGCTAAAACCAACCACGAATGGAAATGTACACGAACAGCACGACAGACATCAAAGGACCTCCTTACAAGGTGCCTAGCCTTGGTGTGCTACTTGGCACAACAGAGCAGATAGTGTTCTGGAACAATAGCCAAGAGCTAGCCTGGTTCAGGAAACTGGCTGAACATGATGCTCATGGTCTTGTTTCCCGTCAACACGAATCAGCTTGCGCAGCAGTTGGCTACAGGAACGGGATCTTGCCAAAGAACAGAGACCACGAACATTAATTTTGTGCTAATGTTCAGGTTAAGTCTATCTAGAATGGTTCCCTCGCGCACCTGGAGCATCATATATATAAACTCGACCGGCATTTCACCGACTTGTTGCCGACCGCTCACCAACAGCTGGAGTTGCCTGCCTTTTTCTGACTTTACATTCAAAAGCCCCGTCTTACCGCTACCATGACATGGCTACCTCAGCAATTTTCTCCCTCTTTTCATGTTCTTTGTCGGCAAATCCGACGTTTCGAGGCCGCGAAGCCTTTGCATGCACGTGATGGTGGTCTCACCATGATGGATGTGGAACGGGCACGTTCCATCGAGCCCAACTGCCAGGTTTTGACTCCCGGTGAAGCAAGTTGGCCTCCTGAGTGGGAAATGGATTCAGAAACCCTAGCACAAGCAGTAATGGAGCTGCGTAATGTGGACGAGTATGACGAGGACGAAGATGTCGAGGACGAAAATGTCGAGGCAAACCACAGACGTGGAACCTCTCAAAGGATCGTTACCCGAAGACGGTCAATGCTAGTCATACAGGAGGAAGAAACTTGGGTGGAGGAAGGTGATCAAGAGACGTATTGGGATGAAGGAATGGAAGATCGAGTCGCTGAGATCGACAATGATTCTTCCGACTCCGACTCGGACTATTCTAACGAAGAGTCCGAAACTGACTCCGTTGCTGGCAACAACGGCCGGCTTGTAAATGTGACTTCGACCTACCGGAATGGGCCCGCGTGGGTAGCGGAAGCTATTTCGGCCTATACCCACAACGAACAACTACTAGAGCAATTTGAGGAGGCTGAGGACGAGGACGAGGACGACGAAGACAACGTCCCTTCCTACGTGTCTCGCCCCTTCTACCACAATTAATCAGTACAGGTTCATCCACTTGGGAGAGTGTACTAAGTGAGTAGTGGAATTGGATGCTAGACAAGGATGGTGGGGGGGGAGCCATCTGTCTCAATGGCTCCGCGGATTGGTGTTGAACAGCGGCATTTTGCCTCTGTGCTGGGCAACATTGAAATGAGATACTGACTGGGCAGTAAGAATAGCCAGAGAAAAAAAAGCCAGAAAAAGGGCGGAATGAGAAAAGGCGGAGAGGGGGGAAAAAATGGTCGCACAACAACCAATTGTGGTGGTAGAAGATACATCGCTCGGTGCCAAAGATATTCGTCAATTCACAGTCGGTTATAGATAACCCGACGCCAACCAACGTGAGCATGTGGGGAAGAGTGACGCTGGAAAAACAAAGGTCCGATGGGATGTGCGATCAGACTACACGAAGCTACCCTAGGCCACCGAGCTCAAGCATTAAAAAATGAGAGGGAGACGCCGTACTCGGTAGATAGCGTTAAGACTCAGAAAGTGGCTAATGTGCAAAAATTGTTGCCATCCGGCATTCGTGGAGACTTTCGCATCAAGAACACGGGACCGGAGAAGAATCTACCAAAGTACCTACCGATCGTCATTGTATCAACCCGACAGGTCCATGATCCTTGCTGGAAGAGACGCAGGGTGAGCCTGGGAACCCTATTGGCTCGCTAAAGATGTTAGCGCGGCTCGATAAGCGGCTAGATAAGGGAAGCTCATTGCGGGTAATATATGACGTCATTTCACCAACACCAGCCAAGACCATGTATGCAGTTGCTCCAACACGCATACCCGCGTCGCAATTCATGGGTTAGATCGCATCGCTTGCAGCGCAACTCTTGGGTGCTATGACAAAATACTTTGGTCACTTGAAAAATGACCAAGCCATGCTGACAAGGCCATTTGACTATTGTGCATGATTATTTTTAGTCGCCATGTCGCTTTATCAGTTTATCTAGCCGCCAACTATCCACCGTGATATGGATGTCAGTCTGACATCTTCGATCCCTTCTCTTAGCCACGTCATCTGGCGCGTAGATATACAAGTTCCGAATACAAGAATTCTTAACGGGGCCTGTCTCCTTCGCATTGCATGCCAAATCTGCCTAATGACGGGTCCAATGCCCTCTTAACAACCCTTGTAGTCAAGTCGGAGCTCAGCAGTTGACGGATCGGGGAATATGCGAGGGGCGAGGAGCAGTCGGAACAGAGCAATCACCTCACTTGCATGTACAAAGTGGAATTTGGCCGTCAGCATCTGTCTTGTTGCTTCATAATCGCAAGCCCCCCACCTAGGATGTCGGCAGCTGAGAAGCCGAATGCGACTGCGCCCCAGGTGCCCGTGTGAAATATATAAGATCTGCTGAACGTTGCGAGTTGGATGATGTCAAGTCAGAAGTTCCTTCATAATTTCATTAGACTGTTGACGACTGAGAAATTACGTGTCGATTCTGCCAACTCAGACCCATTCTTGACATCTCTTGTGGTATTAAAGTCCCCCGAGTCAACAGCCGATTATAATGACAGCCGACCCCAAGGCAGATCTGGCACAGGATGATCCAAATGAAGGTGCCGCCTTGGCTGAATCGGGGTCGGTCGTGTACAGCACGTACAAACGTCGCTGGTTTGGACTCATCCAGCTCACAATGATGAATCTGATTACTTCGTGGTGTGTAAGTCCATCATCACTGAACTCATGCCTGCGCTGCAGAAGCAGATAACCGCATCTCGACATTCAAGAAATGGCTCATTCAAGAAGACCGTGAAATGCAAACAAGTCCATTGCTGACTGGGACCGTGATACAGTGGCTGACATTTGCCCCCGTCTCCTCCGAGGCCGCTGCCTACTATAACGTTTCCGAGTCGACCATCAACTGGGTCACCACCTCATTCCTGCTCGGGTTTGCCTCAATGGCTCCATTCACACTCATAATGGCCAATCATGGCCCCAAGCCGGTCATGATGGTGGCTGCCGTCTTGACAACCCTGGGGAGTTGGATCCGCTATGCTGGGTCGACTGAAACATCTGGAGGCCATATTCTTGCCGTCATCGTAGGCGAGGTGCTCCTGGGCTTCGCACAAGCCTTCAGCCTATCTATACCGACGAGCTACTCGGCCATGTGGTTTTCTTCCCGCGGCCGCATCGCTGCTACGGCCCTGTCGAGCCTGGCCAACCCACTAGGTGGCGCGGTCGGTCAGTTGGTCAACCCACTCTGGGTTGAGAAGCCTGGTGATATCTCCCAGATGGTCCTCTACGTTTCTATAATTGTAGGTGGCTAGTCCAAGTCACCAGCTTAATGTTTATGAACCACGGGCTGACGAAAGTAGTCTACAGTCATTGCTATACCGGGCTTTTTTATTCCAGCTCAGCCACCAACACCACCAAGTCCATACGCCGAAACTATAGAGATTGGGCCCTGGGACGGGATCTGTCGCATCGCCAAGTCTGTCGAAGTGTGGTTACTTTTATTACCTTTCATAGTCTTGGCTGCGTGCTTCTGCTCCCTCTCGTCGATTCTGAACCAGGTGATGGACCCCTACGACTTCAGCAACAGTGAGACAGGCATCGGGGGTGCCCTGATGATTGTGGTTGGACTTGTTATTTCGGCTATTTCATCGCCTATTATCGGTCGAACAAGGGCATTCCTTCCGGCCCTTTGGCTGCTATGCCCCATGATCAGTGTCTGCTATATTGTGTTCATCTGGATGCCGGAAACTAGGTCTGTCGTGGGCCCATATGTTGTCCTTTCGATTCTTGGAGCATGCTCTTTTTCACTGCTCCCCATGGCACTTGAGTACCTCGCCGAACTCAGCCACCCGGCCAGTCCCGAGATAACATCAGCCATCGGATGGTGTGGCAGCCAACTGCTCGGCGCCATCTTGATTATTGTTAGCAACGCCCTCCGTGGTGGCCGCGATGCTCATCCTCCGAAAGACATGAGCTATGCTCTGGTAGTTCACGCTGTACTGGCACTTGCTATCACGCCTCTGCCATTTTGCCTTGGGCGTTACGGACGGAAAAAACATGGCGGCTAACGGTAAAGACAGAGAGTGACGTTTATGGGTGACGAAGTCGTCGGAAATGCTAGATATAGAACAATAGAAACAGATGAGGGTAACAGGATTGCAGGACAAGGATTGTTTTTAGATAGTGCAGGACCGCAGGTGACGAAGGATAAGAGAGAGTTATCCGTCTCTGACCTGCGAGCAATTTATCGTCCAACACAAAGGTTATATACAGGTTTCCCGGAAATATTCTAAAAAGTCGGTATAATTCCAGTCCTGTATTAGGGTTCCCAGTGAATTTGAAAGGCATATGCATCTCATTAGGCACGATAATATGTTTGCCACCCTCAATTAGATGGATTGGAGGAAACACGTCAGCAAAAGAACACTCTGCTGGCAACTACCGTCGCCCCTGTCATCCCTCGGTGGGAAGCTGGCTACCTTGATCACTTCGCTCGACTTAGCAAGCCACTAGTAGGTTTTTTCTTGATGACCCTTTAGTGGTTTCTATGGTGGCCTCAATGCTTGTCGGGTTCATCGCTGCAGCGTCAACAGGCCAGGTCGATAAGGCAGATGGTCGTAGTCCCCGCCCGAGCTGGGATCTCGCCCCTGGTAGAGTAGTTGTAGGTTGCAAGGGTCAATCGTCATGGTCTGATCAGGGTCGCTACGAACAAGATCGCCATGGCTAATGTCGTCGGTCCACGATGCGCCACTGTTGGCCTTGCCTGCGAAGGGGCTGCCCTCGGTTGCCGCCTGAGGTGTCCACGAACCGTCGAGACTGCTGGCTGTGAAAGACCGGAAGTATCGCCCGTTGGCCCCAATTGCTTCGACTATCATGAGGTACTTGTTTTGGCCCTTGATGGTATAAACTTGGACTGCTTCGAAAAGGTTGTTTCTCGAGTCGCTCAGTACCACTTGCGAGGACGAGCCGAAGTCGCCAGGGAAGTTTCCGATGGGCATACTGGCTCGATATATCTTGCCATTGTCTCCTGCAAAGAACAGATACATGTTGGTACTGTCGCCGATGAGTGTCTGATCGATTGGGCCGGTGCTGGAGCCGGTGATGGTCCCAGAAAAGAGCGGTTGCGGCGACGACCAGCCATTCGCATTGGTAGGATCGCTCGATGTTCGGTAGGAGAAGGCAGTCGGACCCCATTGATGAGCGATCACCCAAATGTTCTTTGGTCTGAAGTAGAAAAGTGTGGGTGCGACCGTAGCCGAACTCATGGTGTTCTGACTGGCCGAGCCCATCTGAGACCAGTCTGAGAAGCCGGCGAAGACCATCGAGCCCCATGTCGACCCCGCGTCGTGAGTTGTCGCATAGACAATATGCTTGCCATTGTACACAACGTGGGTAAAGTCCTTGAGCGAGACCCATCCAGACTTTGGGTTTGCCAACGGGCCAGTCGATGTCCAGCGGTAGGTGGACGGAAGGCTGCACGACTGAGCTACAACACCCGCTGCCAATGTAAGCAACAAGATGCTGGTCGACACTAGGCCAATACTGATCTTTCGGAGTCTCATTGTGAGGGCTTTTTGTCCCAAAGATTGTCAGAAAGAAAGCCAAACATGTGTAAATTCAAATGGGGCAAACTAGAGGACTGTCACCTTTATATACTGCAGACTGCGGCCTGAGTATTGTAGTGGTCATGCAACAAGAGTAAACAACGTTTCCGGTTTCAGCATAACCTGGCATTGCCAGCCGTGTTTCCGGCTCAGGTGGTCTGGATTGCAGGGATCGAGGGTGGTGGTTCTCCAACTTCTCCTCGCACTATACCCTTAGCAGGCATACCACAGCGGCTTATAAAACTCCGACGCCTGTTTCAGATGTCTCATGATTTGCCGCTGGGGCTGCTGTATACGAGGCAACGCCCGAGACGAGACGAGATTCGCACCAATGGTGTTTGCTAACACCAGGGTTGGGCAGGGTTTTCCCCTGCTCGTGCGGTAGAGGGCCATGCGAGTTAAATGTTCCCCATTTTCCCGGGTCAGTGTTTTCTAATAATTCTTCGAATAGCGACTTTGCCGACGGATTTTTATTATGTGAAGTGATAGGAACGGACACATCACCAATCCAACCGCCGTGGGTGCCACCCAACTGCAAGTTTGAGCCTGACAACTGCGGACTCGACTGGACATGCCCTGAGAATACCTTTGACTATATTCATACCCGAGGGCTGGTCGGATGAGTGCAAGATTGGACCAAGCTATATCGCAAATGCTTCCGAAGCTTGAAACCAGGCAGATGGCTGGAACATCAAGACTTTGCTCTGTCGATTGCTTCCAACAAGGGGTAGCTTCCTGACGATTGCGTATGGCATAGCTGGGGGAGAATATTTCAAGAAGCAGACAATAAGACGGGCCGCACGTTTGAGGTAACAAAAGGACTAGAAAGTCGGGATGCTGGAGGCCGGATTTACCGGAGAGAAACGAATACACTCGGTCAGGCTCCCTATCGGTGACTGACCTCTTGATGCAAAGCAGAAAGAGGTTGGCCAGTTCAACCGTGCCAGTCTCGAGCAAGGCTTGGAAGGCTTTGCGTCGTATCTGTGCACGCAGATTCTTGGGTGGAAGGACGCTGAAGTCGCTGTCTTACCGGCCAAAGTGAGACGGGCAATTAAGAATGCGTCTTATCAGGCATATTATCCCCCGCGAGTCCTGTTTTTAATCAAGGTTGAGGGCACAGGAAGCTGACATGTGGAGATAGGAAAACTATATATACTCAAAAGCCATTGAAATGATGATAATCGTCTTGACTACTCCACTGTGTGCCTGGAAGTGATGGGGCGGCGAAAGATATTTTGGTAAGTAATGAAGGTGATTCGTGTAGACACTCCCTAGCACTCACGTGTGTTTAAGATGCTTAGTTTCTGTCTATCCAATAGTATATTATCTCATGATGGCTGGCACAACTCTGCTGCTCGAAATGGGTGGCCTCATTCAATAAGAATGCGTCATTTGTATAATAATTTGCCACGCTTAGATGGATCGAAGAAAACACATTAGCAAATGAACACAGTGGCTTTGTGGACACAATCCCTGCCATGCACCGGAAAGGGCTACATTGAATAAGGTTATGCGTGGCATGGTGATGAGCTAATCAAGTGCCTCTTTTGTGTGTATGCTGTCTGTACTTTTGCTGATGAGATGACTTGTCATCCGTTGGTTTAAGTTAAACTCTGTTTTCCGGCCTTGAATTTAGGCAGCCTTTCTTTTCAAGGTTAAGCTTTCATGTTGCGTTTGCGTCTTTCTAACCTTTCCAGTTTTAATCCAACCAGCAAAGTATCATCCTGGTAGCCATGTTGGGTCGACAAGGTTGACAGAGGCCAGATGACTCTTTCGCCGATGTACCTTGAAGGGCTATTTGATGAAGTTATTATGTTAAATGGCACTAGGCCGATTTAAGATGCGTATATTGTATAAAACTATTATGCTTACTGATGTGTTTCCTCTGATTTGTCTGACCGCGGTAGAGTTATGGTGCTAGCGTGTTATCATGCAGCGAAAGCCATCATCTTGAAAACAAAGCTGACTGAGATCACGATGCAAAACTCAGCGTATCTTGAGCATAAGAGTAATCTCCGTTCCATCTCTAATTTTAATTTCTGGCTCCCCTGTGGGCTCGCATGCGAGCGAGTGCGACCTGGCACCAACTTGCGTATGCATTTGCATCGCGACAAAAACCCACCACAATCACCTTTCTACCTACTTGCACAGCTACAACGGTATCAAATTTACCAGTTTAGAGTTACATCTGTAAGCACAAACTTTATATTTAGTTATAGGACGCTGCTTTGCAGGGAGTTAAAAGCCGTCTGGCAGTAAGAGTTTGGTTTTTACTTTCATCACACCTCAAAAGCTGACATGGCAGGGTTTTTTTTTCTCTGTAGCTCTCGGTCTCGACCTCAGTGTCCGACGAACTTAAAACAGGACGCTCGCCAATATATATATAGGACAAGTCCCCCCTCCATAGAATTGTAAATAAAAATAACTCGATCATTACCACTATCTAAAGTGCGCGGCGCCAGCAGCTTGCCTTCACTACAACAAAGAACACAGTAAGATCATCACCAGGAAATGGACTCTCAAGCTACCATGTTAGTCAGCACGGAACCTTCCTCCATGACATATCTATGGTATTCACTGCCTCCGGAAATTCGATCGCTTGTCTTGCAATTTGTTGTTGCGAACTGTTCTGTCAGTTCACCGAAAACATCTCGGGACAAACTGCTCTCTAAGATCTCTCCTTTTGCCACCGTGTGTCGAGAATGGCAATTGTTTTTCGAGAGACAGACATTTCGTCGACTTGTCATTGACAAGTTAGCGATACCGACACTTGCAGAAGCAGTCAAGGGCAGGAATGTTGTTAGACTTAGCTATGTCCGGTTTATATGGCTTCGCATTGATCTTTCCAATTACAGCTGTTTCAGCTGTAGCAAACCCGAGAGCCCATCTACCATTGCCAAGTGAGTTGGGCCCTTCCCTAGTACGTGATTTCTCAGAGACTAATCTCCGTGCTTAGGGACAATCGAATCTTCTCATCTTGCTTAAGACGGCTCCTAAAGGTTCTCTCACTTGCCAATGGTGGCTCGGGAGGGCTTGAGCTTGAGATTAGCGCTCACTCGTCCAGTGACAGAAAGCATGGCTTTTGGGAGTTCAATACATCCAGAGACTCTCCCTTCCAACTAGAAGAGGATTTACAAACCTCCCCTAATATGTTGGAATCTCTGGTGCAAAGAATGATCCAAAACTTAGCAACTCGAGACAGCAATCCAGAATCGCATCTGCATCCGATTGGAGTTTTAGAGCAGCTCCATGGGGCACCTCTGGAACTGAGGCCATGGCCGTTGAAGAATAGTAGACGCCGTCCGAACCCCATTCCCACTCTTCCGACAGCCCCCATTGTGAAAGCTCTTCGCATACGCCCGCACCTCTGGAGAGGCATTGCCTCTCCTACACTTGCAAAGGTTTTTCGAGAGAGCCTGGTCGCCGTGACATCCTTTCGCTTAGAAAGATGTACTGCTGTCACACTTGAGCAAGAGAAATCTTTCCTTGAAGGTAGGAAGACGTCTGAGTCCTATTCGGGCAATCCTTATGATCGAGCGTATCTAACGTGTCGATACAGATTTCCAAAAATACGTAATCCCCGCTTTCCCTGAAACCCTCACGAGATTCAGTTTTGGCCAGTGGTCAAAATCGGGGACCTGTAAAGAATCTACAACGGAGACGTCTGATGTTCGCAGACGCCTAACGCAAGCTATGGCGGCATCGTGTCATCGCTTGACCGAGGTCTGCCTGCCATTGGAAGTCGATGTTCCGCAGTTTATGATCAGGCTTGCTGAGAATGAACTTGTTCGAAGAGGTCCTATTGAGGAGGAACTTCGTCAGAAGAAGCATGTTCTACATGAGGGTTTGCAAAGCAATGTCGCTGTGAACCAGCTTCTGCAGGATGAAATTAAACTACTTGATGAGCGACTGGCGGAAGGGCCCAAGCTTGAGCTGCTCTGTCTTCAGACTAGCCTGCTAACACCTTTCCATGACCAGGAGCTATTCACTCACACCTTGGTCTGGGCGGCTATAGCGGCCAAATTTCTGCCCAACCTACGCGTTCTGGAAATGTGGAACGACGGGCCTGACTTTGGATACTTGTTTCGATATACTCTAGAGCATCATCAAGCCACGATCACATGGAGAAGCTCGGGAAATGACCGCTTCCTGACGGCTACGGTTGTCGAAGCCTGGAGAACTGTGGCTGCGGAGCGTACAACTCGGCCGCTCTCGGTCGAGGTCATCCCGTTTAAGAAGGCACGGCAGTGGACACTGGATGGGAAAACGATACATCGATACCTAAACCTAGAGAGACTATCTATCGACCCAGTCACCTTGGAGACGTATGAGGCCAATATATTTCTGGGCCTTATTCCATGGGCGGGGTAGGTTTTGGGCTGTACGGGTATTGATGTATCTCTACCTAAGTCCTGAGTTGGGCAGATTGGAGGGAACGTGGGTATAAGACCACGTTGTGTACATCATATATGTATTTTTAATCATCTCAATGCCGTCACGTGAAACGGCTTCGATCTGTATAACCCTTTCGTGTGCAACGCTGCAAGCAAGGGGTCATCCTGCCTGTACCAACCTTATCCAAGGGAACATTTTCCCTGCGAGATCAAGTTGGAAGAGTCGCAGCCAATCACGCATCCTGGGCCGTAGCTGGACACTATCGGGTCGTGGAGGAAGACTAGGCAGAGTTTACCGGTCAGAGATGCAGTAATGTTGCACAAATCAAGGACAAGGACAACCCCTTTGTGGTAAAACAGCTTCTAAACATTGATGCCTGAGACACCAATACAATACCAAATTCACCCGTGGAGTATCTACCAGACTTGGGCATTGGCCCGAATACGAACAAAATGCCAGCAAGCCTCCCTGGCAACCCTGGCCAGCGTGGAGCCAAGTACATAGGATGTTAAAAGAAGATCCGGTCGGCCCGCTCAGTATAAATTGAGGTTTCTTGAGGCCTAATGCCGATGAGAAAAGAAGACGTGACAGGCACTCACACTTTTCTCTCCACAACGCCAAATATTCGTCTTGGCTTTGTCCCTGCATCTGTCTCTGGCCCTTACTCCTTTATGCTAGATCTGTTAGCGTGCGATAGGGCCTTGGCGAAACAATGGTCCATCTCTACCGACATCGCGAGATTAGGACCTGTCTTGGCTCGAACATGTGCACGCAATATTTTGCTATGGGTGCAAATAAGTAATAAGCTTGTTTTGAATAGCCTCGCAACATGACGTACGCCCAGGAGCTTGGCTACCAGGTCAGCACGCCTCGCCCTCAGTTACAATACATGAGCAGACGTGCCGCTGTACAAGATCCTGCACATTCGCCTCAAGCTTGGCCCATAGCGTAACGATCTAGAAGAGGATGGCGTTAATCAAAACTCAGATATATAGCCTGCAGTACTTGTTAAGCTCAACAAAGAGACTACGGTCAGGTTTCATGACATTACGCTCGTTGCAGACTACATCTCAATCATCAACTCCATGGCCAGGTCATTCTTAGAACCCGGCTGCACTGGGCGCGTCTATACCTCTGTTTAACCTGGACCATATGAGAACGTCAGATATCTTCTACTGGAGCTTTAAATACTACAAGCGGATAGATGGTTCTCTAGGTTGTTGTGGTAGGCTCTGTAGGGTAGCTCCTATAGAAGTGAATATACAATGGAATTGTTTTTGAGAATTGATTTGCCTTATCCTGAATATCTGGAAATAGTATAGAGGGTCGTATTTTATCGCTCTTATCTCTGATTTTTCCATATACTCTCTTTCATACTCCATGTGTTGCTTCTTAGGTCTTCCTAAGGATTATCTTGAGGACTCGCCCGATGTTTTTGCCAATGATGGCTGTCTCCGTTAGTGGTGGACTACTGGGCTACATTTTCGCATTAGACCATTCGGCGGTAGTTCTTATTCGCTATACACAGAAGCACATGGACGCATCAAGTTGTTCCCAGTGATGAGATCCGGGTAGATGTTGTGTTCCCGTCCCTGCATCTTTGACTGAAACCCCCACGGCCCGTTCTGAACCTTGCTTATGAGTTGTGGTGAGCTGGTTGACTGGTCCCCCGATGTCCCGGCGCTAGGAATTATTCGCGGTGTGGATTTGTCCTTGGATACAACCTTGGAATAAAAGACCGTCATGGAGCGTGGGTGCTTTAGCCCGTTTGTTCCTCCATTGACACAGTCTACCGAGGTGCAGCCCGTAGAGGTCCAGGAGCAGGTGTCCAGCCTCCCTGGTCCCCCTGAGACACGGTGACCCGCATCGGATCGGGCAACAGGGGTGAGTGCTGACGTGGACGCAAGGGAAACTACCTCACAACTCTTATTTGTTAAGCATAAGGCGGGACGATTTAGTTGTCACCTTATCTGAATTAGGCTTAACTTTGTTTCCATTTGGTCAAATTTTGCTTGGGTAGACGATGATGCTCCAATAGCTAGGGGTTGCCAGCATGACAATGTCAGACCACTCAGTGGATCAGGAGGGCAAAATAGAAAATAGTCTTTCAACTGAGTAGCAAGTTGGTCAACGTGAGCCCAACATGCGATGTCAAGATCGAGCATGCTCGTCAACCTGAAGATCGACCAGAAACATCCAAGGTTGACTGCCATCATCCACCATGGGTCTGGATCCTCCTCGGCGTTTTGCCAATTTCTTGTCATCGCTTCCCCGAGTGGGGAGTTTGACAGACGGGTCCACCGCCCTGTAATATACCCTGAGCCAATATAGCAACTTGTTCTAAAGCGGTTCCATCTACATTCACTCTGGAAGGATCTATCTTGGCGCAACTATTGACTAACTTCTGACCAAACTAACGGGTTACCGTCACCTGAAGCCTGACTGCTTCCGCAACTGAGGCTTCTTAGACTTTACAGTTTAGACTTATCATCAAGCTTCGTCTCGATTTACAGCCCACAAGTGGGCTGACCCCGACTGTCAACATGGCCCCTAGAAAGGGGTTCTGTTTCAGCGCCGGAAAAATCTTCAAGACCCCTCAGCTCCCCCGTTGGCGTCGTGTTATATCCGTAACCGCGACAGGGATTACCGCGCAAACCCCTGTGTGATAGGTGGGTTTTTGGGTTACTGAGACAAGCTTCACGGTTTGTGTCAATTGGGAATTTTGCCGTTTCAAACAGTGGGGCGTTTCAGACTAAGAAGTAAGAATGTTCCATAGGTGAATGTTTACGCGAGCTGAGAGGCGCGTAATGGAACCTCACGGGGAGGACAGTATGTCCGCGAATGACAAACTACCAGTGACAACATGTATAAAGGTTGGCAGACGTCGTCGGATTCTGTCATTCTTGTCTCTTGTCCTCACCAGCACTTTCACTGTCCAGTTCGCCTTCTTCACTCTTTTGACAAGCTGCGCTTGATCATTCGTTTTTTGCATTTTCAATATACATACTTTCAGACCGGTCTGATAACTTACCCCAGCCTTTCTCTTTTTAGTACGACATTCTTTCCAACCAACCCACCTTCAAGATGCAGTACCGTATGATCATGGCGGCCTCTCTGGCCCTTGGCAACGTTGCCAACGCCCTTCCCGCCCCTCCCCACGTTACCGCCGCTCCCAAGGCCAGCCTGGCTAAGCGCCAGCAGCCCGATGCGGCTGGCAGCAGTGTCCTTGATGCCCCCATGACCATTGCCGCCGGAGAGAGCTTTGACGGTAACAACGTCATGTACGACCGTGGTGTTTCCTGCACTGGCCAGGAGGAGGGTGGTGACTCCGATGCCGTCTTCATCCTTGAGGCTGGTGCTTCGCTGTCCAACGTTATCATTGGTAAGTTGGGATGCTTCAAGCCAAAAGACAAGAGCTGACATAGACTGTGCAGGACCCAACCAGATCGAGGGTGTCCACTGCAACGGTGGTTGCACCATCACCAACGTCTGGTGGGACGCTGTCTGTGAGGATGCTTTCAGCATCAAGAAGCAGGAGGACGGTGAGACCACCACCATCAACGGCGGTGGTGCCACGGGTGCCGAGGACAAGGTCGTCCAGCACAACGGTGGCGGTACCGTCGTCATCAACGACTTCACCGTCTCCGACTTTGGCAAGCTTTACCGCAGCTGCGGAAACTGCAAGGAGATGCCCGCCCGCCACGTTCAGGTCTCTGGTGGCTCTGCTAGCGAGGGCAAGGTCCTTGTCGGTATCAACCCCAACATGGGCGATACTGCCAGCATCTCTGGTATCAGCATCACCAACGTCGACAAGGAGTGTGTCACATACAAGGGTGTTACCGACGGCAGCGAGCCCGAGGAGGTTGGCACCTGCGACGGTTCTGACTCTGGTTCTGGCTCTGGTTCTGGCTCCGGCTCTGCTACCTCTGCTGCCCCTGAGTCTGATGCTACCTCTGCTGTTGATGACTCTAACTCTGCTCCCACCTCGGCTGCTGACGAGTCTAACTTCGCTCCCACCTCTGTCGCTGACGACTCGAACTCGGCCCCTACCTCTGTCGCAGATGACTCCCAGGCCACTCCCTCATCCTCCACCGGTGATGATGGCCAGGATGACTCCGATGACTCTGACGACAACCAGGACGACTCCGACGACTCCGACGACTCTGATAACCAGGACGACTCCGACGACAGCCAGGATGAATCTGATGACCAGGAGGAGAGCGACGACCAAGACGAGTCTGACGACTCTGATGACAACCAGGAGGGATCTGATGACCAGGAGCAGTTTGACCAGCAGTGGCAATTTGGTGGCGGCTTCCAGCAGTAAGGCGATGACCAGGACGAGCAAATGTTGCGATCCAATGTCCAGCTCCATCCTTTAAGGAGAACAGGCATGGCTACAGACTTTCATTTACCAAGATGAAAGTGACAAAAGGTTTTTTCTTCGGTCCTGTATATATAGAGCACGTACAAGAACCCAATAATAATAGTGCTGGTCATTAACTTCAATACGCTGGACAGACTCGCAAGTGATAATTCGTGGAATTCCTTCGGCATGTTATAGGTCTATTACCTTGGGGGCAGTCATCGATGGGACTTGATTGGGGAGTGACCTCGGAGCTCGAGTTTTGGAGATGAAACCAAATGAAATGATTAGGAAAAGGGGAGTGATGAAGCGTCTGCGAAGCCGTTTAATACATGAATAGTTACATTTACTCAATCATGCAATGGCTTACTTCAGGCTCAGCACATGTAAGGTATGGCTGTCTCTTTTACTTTACCTACAATGATTTACCCTGTTTGTTTGGTCTGGCTATATGTTTAGTGTTGCACGCCTGAAACATCCAGGTTCTGCACTCCGCCCTTTTAGTTACTGGGGTTCAAGGTCTGCCGAGTAGCTCTATCCCACGTCATTCCTCTCAATGCCCTGTGGAACATATACGAGCACTATCTTCCCGCCGACTATAGCATCAAAGAGAAGCCTCCTATCCCTCCGGCTTAGACAATACTCCGGAGTATCATATGCATAATTTTCCCGGGCTTAACGCGAAACTATAGTCAATGAACAATTATTACCAGATGTCACTGGCTCAAGTTTGTCTTGAGTTATTGGTGAAGTCTTGATTGCTCATTATGTCCGTTGATGAACATGCTCATTGCCCGATTGGATTCCGTAACCAGACCTGAGCTGATACTCAACTATGTAGCAATCCAGACACGAGAGCCAAAGCTGTTGAATCCAGTAGAACAAACTACGCAGTGTGTCTCCCGTATCCTGGCATAGATCACCGGGCTCGCCGTAGCCTTCATTAGACACAGGGGCCAAGAATGGTGGATCTGCATAGACGAGATTTATAACTATCATCCTGGGAATTGCAAAGTTGGACATCCGGGCATAATTGTGATGGGATGCGAGGAAGGCTTTGCGCCTCTTTGTGACTCCTCGTCTAGTCAACGTCGCATCCGAGAGTACGGGGCCGGGAGGTGTAAGTGTCGATGATACTGGGTATTCTCAATGGCTCCCCCGGAGAGCCTCTGGATAGCATAATCGGCATCAAGTTGATCAAGATCAGCACGAGAAGATAGCTGCAGTCCTGCCACGCCCATACAAGGTAACTGGCTGTTCTCCTGCATGTTTCTCACTAGTGCATCCTGAGCGAGTCGTCCCATAGGTGGTCTTTTGCTTAGTCTTAGATTGTGTCTACTCTGCCGGCTTTCAGAAAGGACTTGCATACCACTGAGTCGTGATTTTCTGGCATTCTAGTCATGATATCTTACAGTTTCACCGCAAGTCTGCCTTGACCATACGAGTCTTGCATCAGCCAATTCCTCATAGCCTCGAGTATGCTACGCGGTCTGAGCGCCGGGATTGAAACTGCCTGTAAGATCTAGTGTTACTTGTGAGATGTAACTTGCTTCATGCTTGATGAAGACCGCCTCCATCATTTCCCTGGTGTCGCTGGCCTCAATAATACGCCAGACCTTGTAGTGCGAATGCCCTTGAAATGTCGGAGAGAAACGACTTCTACATAGAGCCTCGTCACCCCAGCACATTGATTCACCTTGATGCAAGACATCTCACTCGCAGCTGTGGCAGTGGCTGCATGTCTTGTCCGCATCGTGTGTTGAGCCCGAGTGAACATTGGTCTCACGTCAGCCAAGAGCTCCTGCAAAGGTCGCCCCAAGCCTGCATTTTTCATGCGGTATTCCGCACTTTTACCGATACACGATGCTTGTCTTAGTTAGTAATAGCTTGAAGAGCGAAAGACTATCCAGCTCAATCGTCTGATCAACCTCCAAAGTTCTAGACTGTCAATCTCACCTCAAAACGGCGGAGACCGCTCAAGTGCATGATGCTAATGCAGAGCCGAGCCCAACCGGCCAATCCGATGCTTGCCGGTCAGCCACCGTGATCATGATTCCCTGAATACGAACTGAGGTGACTGCACTAGCACGCTTCTGGCCTCACGCGCTGTGACTTCATCGCTGTAACTTTCCAAATGGCTTGAATCTTGATCGACTTTGACAACATGCCGCGAGACAGAAAACCTTACGATCTGCATATGTCTTCGTGTCGGCATGATGCGCGTGACAGCCCAATCCGATTCCAGCCACGCCACTTGAATCATTCACAAGTGAGGGGTTGCACGGAAATGTGATAGTGCAGAGCACTATGCGGCATGGCCAATTGGAAGCCTCAATGAATACGACCTCGTAATCGGGCCATCGGCATCGACGGCACTTTTGAGAGACTCAATATGAGAAGTACTGTATACTCTGGGAACCGGGGATATAAAGAGAACTATGTGTCCGACTATAACGTGTATTACTCGCAAGTCACTATCTCAATATCTGTCAAGTCTCACACCAACCTCCTACAATCAAGATGCAGTTGTCTAGCCTCCTCAGCCTCGCTACAGTCTTCACAGCCGCCTCAGCGGTGACTGGTTTGTGACATCCAATCCTTCTGCCACCCACATTCTCTGATTTGTGCAACAGTCTCCTACGACCCTGGCTATGACCAGAAGTCTCGGTCTCTCACTGCCGTCGCTTGCTCCGACGGCAAGAATGGTCTGATTACCAAGTACGGCTGGAAGGTCCAGGGCGACATCCCCAAGTTCCCCTACATTGGCGGCGCCCAGGCCATTGCCGGTTGGAACTCGGCCTCGTGCGGCACTTGCTGGAAGCTCACCTACAAGGGCAAGAGCATCAATGTCCTTGCCATCGATCATACCGATGCGGGCTTCAACATCAGCCCCACCGCCATGAACGCTCTCACGAATAACCAGGCCATCAAGCTTGGCCGGGTTGATGCTACGGCTACCCAGGTTCCCATCGGCAACTGCGGAATCAAGGGCAAGCGCCGTGCTGTTAATGTTGATGAGGAGTAGAAATTAGGCGTGCGACCATGATGATGAGAGTAGCACTTACGCATAACGCATAATTCTTTTCTGGCCTGTATATAGATTGCATATAATCTCTTTTATCAATAAACTTGGTACCACATGAGCTTCTGTTATCTTAGGGCACAAAGCTGATGACCGAGATGAATGACTGGTGACTTTGAACCCAGACTCTATGTATTTGTGTAATGGTATACTTAGCCTTACCTGCTTGAGTCTTGTTCCTTCGGCTGATGCTTCTTGGAATTTACAAGAGAGAGTTTGTCTACCGTGTTTGGCTGGTTGATAACTGGGAACTAATTTTACCCCTTCTCAACAACAAGTCACCGTGAGAGCCTGCAGTGGCACATGTCGATGAAATATATGTTGCCAGAGAAACCACCTGTTCCGGTTAGTCCGACGTGCCAACATCTTCCCAATTTCAAAACAGAGTTATAGTAGAATGCCAGTCGATATAGGGTTTAACGTATTTTCTATCCCCTTGAATGACCGTAGGCAACTAGGAGGTCACTAAATATCTAGCCCAATCGTATTATGCCATATAGCGTTCTTAACTTAGATGCATAGCATGCGATTAGCTGATAGCTCATAATGATGTAACCGGTACGGTCTGGTTGCTTACCG
The DNA here is from genome assembly GCA_013623625.1 of Fusarium setosum. Lineage (NCBI taxonomy): Eukaryota > Fungi > Ascomycota > Sordariomycetes > Hypocreales > Nectriaceae > Fusarium > Fusarium setosum. The sequence continues at coordinate 3,562 of JABFFE010000077.1, read as the reverse complement.
TCATTTAAGGGGTCTTGCTGGGTGGGGATTAAAAGTTACAGTTATCAGGGAGAGTCGAACCTGTGAGTCAGCGTAGTAAGAGCGAGGTTTCATTAGGAGGATGAGTACAAGCGAGAAATGAGAAAGTCAATATAACCTAGAAAATGTTGCAATGACCCCAATCACCGTTCACCAGCCTAGGATAACAACGGACATCATCAAGCATGGAAAGGGCGTGATCCAGTCTTTTACAACCCTGTGCTAACATACACGTCGTCGGTCGACCACCTGGTCTTTTCATGACAGCAAGGTTCAGACGCTGAGGAGCCAGAGAGACTGAATCTCCTGGCTTCCCATGTCCTTAGTCCCGCAATGAGCTGGAAATACACCCCCTCCATTCCATCCGTGCCGAGTGCCAAGACCCTTGCTATATATGTGCCGAGAATGTAGCGAAATTGCAGCCCATCTCGTCGTTAGTGTCTCAACACTATGGGCAACCTTCTCGTTCGTCCATTGAGTATCATCCTCCCTCCCGATGTGGGACTGTGTCGCAACGTTTGCCCCGTGCAGAAGAGCCTCGGCTCGGAAATAGCCTTCTTCATGGAAGTTCCCTGCCTCTCCTCAGAACCATGGCCTGATGTTACGCAGAGTGGATTAAGAAACCAAATTGGGCCACTTACAAGTGCAGGTATTACCAATCATTACACGGCCATAATAAGCAGGATATTGTTTTTTTGCGAGTTGGGTACACGGTTCGCTGAAGACCTCGCCAGAATTAACATGAATTGATTTGATACAAGCACATGGATAACAATCCAATGTTTCGAATAAACTATTTAACAAGTTCTCTGTCACTGAAGACCACGAGACAAGTTATTGAATATCTTCAATGATTGTATTGCCTTGGCCGTGCCATTCCCCCTTGTCAGCCTGGGCTCAGCTTCTGTTCTCGTTTGCCTATCAAAGTACGGAGTGCATTCAGAGCCAAAAAAATCGGTTTTCCGTATATCCGAGTTTCCGTGTTCGTATACCACGCTTATGATGTCAATGCGCACCAAGAAGGGGACCAACAGAGTGCCAAGATCCAAAATGTTCTGTCGTGTGATCACTGCAGAGTAATGGCCATTGCAGAGTAATGATTACAAAATCCTCGCAAAGGTAATGTCACCATGTCCGGGCTGACTCCGGACTTGGGACTTATAAATTGGACGGTGTCCCTGTTGTCAGCGGTAGCAGTCTCACCATCAGAGCATTACTACCCATGATGAGGCAACAGACCATGAAATTCAGCTCAGTGTTTTCGATTCTCGGGGCCATGCTCACTGGGGTCGATGCTGAATCATCTTATAAACTCTTCTCTGGTGCAACCATCATTGGGTGGGACGATTCCACCAACTTGCCGCATGTCACTCGTGGCGGCCATCTCCTGGTCGATGGCGACCGAATTGCAAGTGTCACCGCATCGAAACCGTCGTCTTTGCCTGATGATGTCGAGATTATCGATGTCACCGGCCAAATTATCACCCCCGGCTTTATCGACACGCACCGCCATGGGTGGCAGACGGCTTTCAAAACACTAGCATCCAACACAACACTCGCCCAATATTTCGGTCGCTATGGGGAGTTCGCAGCTGCGTCTCACTTTTCCGCCAACGATGTTTACTGGGGTCAACTGGCAGGGCTTCTAGAAGCCTTAAACGCTGGTGTCACGACGTCACTTGATCATGCGCACCATACCTGGTCGAACGCCACGGCATATGCTGGCCTTAACGCCTCTATCGACAGCGGTGCTCGTGTGTTTTGGGCGTACGCCTTCCATGATATCCCTGCGTTAGATTACTCTGTGGAAGACCAAATCCCCAACTTTGTCGAAATCGCGGAGAGCAACCTCCTGGAAGACACAAACGTTGAGCTGGGCATTGCATATGACTCTTTTGGTCCAAACCCTCCTCCTGTTACCAAGCAGGTTGCTCATCTCACTCAGAAGTTCAATGTCTCGGTACTCACGACTCACTCACTGTCGGGTCCTTTTGGAGTCTCCAACCTCCCGGAGGACGTCAATGCGTTTGACATTTTGAATACTTCGACCCCGGTCGTGTTCTCGCATGGCAGTTTCATAACAGCCTACGGCGCAAACCTCCTTCGACAAACAAATCAGTACCTATCAATCACACCCGAGTCTGAAATGCACTACGGCCACACACACCCGCGATCTTACTTCATTCAGGATCAAGCTGCCATTGGCGTCGATACACACTTTACCTTTTCGACCGACATCTTGACGCAGGCCCGAATCTGGTTGCAGAGCGCCCGTTATTTCTTCTTTGACAAAGTTCTTTCTGACTGGGAAGTTCCAGAAAACAACCCTATGAGTGTTGTACAAGCCTTCACGCTTGCAACCCGTGCTGGTGGACTTGCGCTACGACGGCCCGATCTCGGTGTTATCAAGGAGGGCGCCAAGGCAGACCTGATAGTTTGGAACGCGGCGGAATCACCATCCTTGCTTGGTTGGACGGACCCGGTGGCAGCCATCATGCTACACGCCAGTGTCGGCGATATTCTACATGTCACTGTAAACGGAAAGTTTGCCAAGCGTGACGGTCGGTTGACGGCGGCCAACTATAAGGAAACCAAGCAACACTTCCTTCGTAGCGCAACCAAAATCAAAAAGATCTACCGGGAGTTGAAATATCCGGTTCTTCAGGGAGAGTTTAATAATGGGGGTTTCGACTACGCTCGTACACAGACAGTAGATGTCGACCGTGGAGAAGGAAGCGGCTACGGAGAGCAATACCTGTGATGGAGAGTACTGGAAGCCGGAAATGAAAGCGAGGTTGGAAGCTAAGCTATGGTATTTGCTTGTCCCCGGCAGTTCGGTGTGCTGTAGCTCTATCACGGATGGGTTGTACGGCTCTGGACAACGTTCTGGTGGAGAGCAGGGTTTAAGTCCTTGTCTACTTGATCGAGTTAAGAGCATAGTTACTGGTGTTGGAGCAAAAATTAACAGAGATTGATGAGAAACTACCGGACATGGATGTCGATGCAGGGAGCGGCCTTCAATGACGGTTGTTGGGCGGTATAATTTCACGTTGGCGGGCAGCCAGCCAGCCACACCGGCGCCCGGACCCGACCACCGGAAGACGACCTCCGAAAGTGGGGCTCCGGGCGCCGACCATGGAGCCATCACACCGTGCTTTGCCCTGGCACACCGACAATAAAGTGGTAATTCTATGGTATTGAAGGAGTGAGTATGTGTGGCTGCATTTACCCTCTCTGCCTTGTTTGGTTCAGCCTTGCTCACTAGACGGTATAGCTTGAGTATGCCAAGACGTAAGTAACTGCTGGCTGCCAGCCTCAAATTCCGGAATTGTTCTTCCCCCACTTGCCGGGCCGCTCGCTAACTCTCTCTGGGTGATAAATGCGGGCCTTCTTCCAGATTCGTGAGCGATTTAATCCTAGCCCCTCCCATCCCCTCGGCCGTGCTCCGCCGCCTCACCGTTTAGGTTGTCCTTCATATCCTGAAGGGAGCAAATATCGTTACATAAAGAAGCAAACTCAGTCTCGGCACGGGACTGTTGCACGA